>PVJS01001861.1:0-91343 GCA_004027185.1 Glis glis | reverse complement strand
GGAGACATTGGGAAAATAGAGATTTAAAATTTGAAAGTTCATAATCTAACTCCACCCTATAGGGTGTGTTCAGTCAGGCAGAAGCCTTAATGAGTCCACACCCTTAATCCAAATGGCTCCTCTCCACACCTGAGATGCTTAATGTAAGTAGGGTGGGTGAGGAGGACAAAGGTCAGACCCCACTGCCTATCTGTTGCCAGGGAAACTGAGGACTAAGAGGAAGTCCTGCCCTCCACTATGCGACCCTACCTACCCCTCCTATAAAAGAACTGCGAAAGCACGCAGATTCTCTTGCTCCTTGGCTCGCCTGGATGGATGGACGCGTGGAGGGAGACTCTCTCTCCCTTTCTTAGATGACCCCCAAACTGTATCCCCACCTTTCTTAAGTTAATTAAAACCTTTGCCTTTGTCAGAACCTTTAAAATTTCTTGTTTCTTTTCTCAGATGTTTGCCCCTGTTTTCTAAGAGACTGTGTTTATCTTTTTTTTGCTTCTCTTTTACATTTTAATACATAGGTGTATAACTAAATAAAATAGTATTTTGTTTCATATGCTTTTAAACTTTACACAATGGGACAATGCTGTGCATGTCTTTTGCAATGAAGTTTTCATTCACATTTGTGAAATTCAGTCATATTCATGTGTTTAGTTTTAATTCATTAATTTTCACTGCTGTATAATTTCTTCACAGTAATGTACTATCATTTATCCATTCTACTAGTGAATATTTTGATATTCTTTAGTAACTTATTGTTACAGATAATACTATACTGAATATTCTTGTCCTGGTTTTCATGTATAAGATTTTTCTCTAGGAAAGAGTTTCTCAGGAGTGGAATTGATGGATAGCGGGTGTACACATCTTGAACTTTACTAGATAATGCCAAATTGTTTTCCAAAGTTGATCTACCCATTTACACTCCATCCAGTGATTCCAGAAAATTATTGTTGAAATCTCATTTCTCCAACACTGTATGTAGTCTATCTTTTCCTTTTTAACATTTATTATGGCTGTATATTTCACTAGATTCTTTTTTTTTTTGTGGTAGCGGGGATTGAACCCAGAGGCATTCTACCTCCGAGCTACACCCCCGGACCTATTTTTTTTATACTTTATTTTGAAACCAGGTCTCACGAAGTTGCGGAGGGCCTCACTAAGTAGCTGAGGCTGGCCGTGAACCCGGATCCTCCGGTCTCCGCCTCCCAAGCACTGGGATTACAAGTGTGCGCCACCACGCCTGGCTCACTAGATTCTTAATTTATATCTCCTCTGATTATTTATGAAATTTAGCAATATTTCCATATTTAATGGACAATTAGATATCATCTTTTGTGAGGTATTTTTTCATGATTCCCACATTTTTCTACTGAATTATTCTTTTTCTCATTGACTTATATAGAAATTAATTTATAGGTGCTTTTTGTAAATTCTATATATTAGCCTTTCTTGGATATATAAATATAGATAGGAACATGGATTTGATATTGATATAAATATATATAAATAATCATATCTTACTACATAGCTAATATTCTCACTTTTGTATGATTAACTTTGATAAATTGAATATCTTAATTCTGATATAGCCATTTTTAGAAATCTGTTCCTTAATGATCAAGGTTATTAAGAAATCCTTATCTGCCTTGAGATCATGAAAATGTGCTCTTATGGTATATTTTAGAAGTTTGGTGAATTTATGTATTTATTTATCTGGAGTTGATTTTGGCTATGTTAAAAATAGGTGCATTATATTCATGCATACTAGTGGTACTAGTGCACGGCATTGTATCTCAATTTCTTTTTAACACTCTGGGGGTCACATTCCATCCAGCTACAGTGAGCCAGAGTGGCATGCATTTTCTCACTGTGACATATTCATATATGCAAATAACATAATCTGGTCAACTTCATTCCGCACACTTCCCCTTTTTCTTCCTCCTTCCTCGCCCTGGTTCCCTTTTGGATTCTGCTGGTTTCCCTTCTATTGTTTAACTTAATTTTCCAAACCTGTTGCTGGTATATAGGTGTTCACATCTGGAATATCAGAGTTATGAATGTTTCAATCCCATTAAATATACCTTGTTAGGAAAGATGTTAGTGTCTAATCACTTCCATTCCCCCACAGCTTTCAACACATCCACACCCCCAAGTTCTTTCTCTGGCATCAACCACTGGAGTTGGACTCACTCACCTTCTTTCATGAAGGCTTTCTATTGCCTGCTTTTGTGGTTTTTTTTGGACTATTACCTGTGCTTCATGTCTTTCTAAAGATGTCCTAGGGCTGGGATGTAGCTCAGTGGTAAAGCACTTGCTTGAATGCTCAAAGCCCTGGGTTCAATCCCCAGTACAAAAACAAAACAAAACAACAACCACAATAAAAACAACAAACAAACAAAATACCCAAGCTAAAGATGTCCTGAAGAAACTGCAATTAAAAAGGCCCTATTCATCTACTTCTACCTATTATTCATGATATGTGTGTGTCAATTCTTCTTGATTTACCTTTAACTTTTATTCTGATTTTCTTGGAAATATTAAATATCACACCAACCTAAATTCTCTCTCTCTTCCATTACTTGTCCTTACGTCTCATATCTTAAATGCTCCCCACTCTCAGCCTTCTTTAATCCTGCTAAGGAACCAGAATATCAGTCTGTATTTTCAGTAATTTTGTTTCTACTCTGTAAATCTGTATTTTGGGTGGAATTTTTCTGGTACTATAGTTGAACCCTTTATATGCTGAATTCTATAGAATTTAAACCCCTAGCCCAGCTCTATTGCATCTCCATGTCATATCTGTATATACAACCACCTACTTCCAACTTACATCTGATTGTCCCAAAGGTTACTTAAACCTTATCTCCCAAGTGGGAATTGCTACTGCTAACAAGATCTTACACTAGTTGAAGCTGCATCCTTCATAAAGAACCAAAGTTACACGGAGACAATTAGAAAATTATCTCTATTCCCTGCTTGCTAATGACAACCAAATATTTCTCTCCAGCTTTAGCTCTCTTTTGAGCAACAGCCTACAAGGAATTTCCACACTTATATCCACGGATCCAGAAACTCAACTTGCTCAAAGACTCCATTTTTCTATCTTCTAAAATTTATTCCACTGGATTTCATTCATGTCAGTGGGATCATTTTCTTCCTCTTTCCTAATTGTTCCTTGAAATGCTTTTCTCTTTAATATGTTTTTGCAAAAGTTGTTCTCTTTGCCCAGTATGTCCTTCCTACTCACAACCAGATCAACCAGGTAAAGCTCAAACCTGACCTCCTTTTGGCTTCCCCTGATCCAACTAGACAGAACTGGACATGTCCTCCCCTGAGCTCCCAAAGAACTTCTGATTATAGGTGCTACTTAATATTGAATTACATTCTGTTCTATTCCATTCCATTAGGATTATGTACTTTCTTACTAGACTGTTAGCTCCTTGGAGAAAGGACCTGTTTTCTATTCAATTTTGTATCCTCGATGTTTGTGAAAGTAGCAGGACATAGTAAAATTCTGAGAAAAACCATAGATGAATCTAAAAGGAGTGATTTAGAGACTTGAGGCACCAGGGGAAAAATGTATCTTTTAGGACTGTTCTCATGAGTGTTTGGTTAAAAATTCTGGAATGCAAGGGTATGACACTTAGAAGAAGAAATTGTAGGACATTAAACTAGAGGCTATGGGGGGCGTGCAGGGCTGGTTCAGGTTTGTGGGAGGCGGGACAGTGGCTGCATTCCACTGTGGTGCACTACCAGAACAGAGGTAGCAGCTGGCCCACAGTTGGGCCAGCTTCTCTGTGAGAGGAAACAGCCTCTCGAGAGATATCATAGCCTTTGCTGATGTCGCCTCTCTGAACATCCTTTTCAACCTTTGAGTAATAAATCAGTCTCAGTTCTTACCCTGGGTCCTGCCGGTCCCTGTACGTGGCGTTATATCTCAAATTCTGTTGTGTGCTTTCTAGGGTCACATTCTTTCCAGTCCCGGTGAGTATGAATGGCATCTGGTAGACTGTAGCATCCACGGGTCCTGTGGGGTAAAGAGACATGACTGGGGATCATGTCCAGAAGGGAGCTGAAGCTATTGTGAGAAGAAGGTTCCAGAGCAGGGGTCTGGCAAACCTGGGGCAGGAATTTGCCAACTGTTTGTTGAACTCACCTGCTCCGAAGATACAAAGGGTAACACTGAAGAGGACCCAGCTGCCCATTTCAGAGAGGAGATCTCTGTGAAGCTTCATCTACAGTCTGAGCCAGGCCAAGGGAAGGAACTGAGGTCTAGGTCCCCCCTGCTCCTGTACAATATGCAGAATTTGCCCTTGCTACAAGATGATGGACTGTCACAGCTGTTTTTGCAGATGGTGAGACTAATGATCATAGTTATCTGGACCCTTGCTCCTTCTCTTCTGCTTAGAGAAGCTCTTTATATTCCTTCTCTATGGACAATTGTCCACACGGGAAGAAGAACTCCCTCATTTCCTGGTCAGAGTCTCACTCAGGATGCCACAGGCCGTGCACTAGCTGTGACAAGAGCTAGGAAATAAATGACTGCAATTTTCAGGGTCTATTGACTGCTCCAGTTCCCACCAATACTATTTCGATGGAGACGTGCCAAACACAGGAAGTGGTGCAGATGTTTAGTTGTGTTTTCTTTTGTTTGTTTGTGGGTTTTTTTTTTTGTACTGGGGATTGAACCTAGGGGCATTCCACATTTGAACTATACCCCAGCCCTTTTTATTTATTTTGTTTTGAAACAGGGTCTAGCTAGGTTGCTGAGAGTCTTGCTTTTGCTGAGGCTGGTCTCGAACTTGTGATCTTGACTGTCTTGGTTTCCCAAGTACTGGAATTACAGGCTACACCACCACACCCAGGTTGACTAGTTGTTTCAAAAAATCATTTCTCCATCCTCTATATTTACTATAAGTAAGGAATGGGGTAGAAATGGGGTGGAGAGCAGTTCCTTTAATTTTAGGAACAGCAAAGGGCCCTCAGCTGCCCACCACTAGTGACAGTGGGTTAGAGCAGGGTTTGGGGGGCAGCATGGGCTTCATTCCTGACTCTGCCATCTATAGCTAGGTAACCTTGGGAAAACCACTTAGCCTCTCTTTGACTTGATTTCCTCATCTGTAAAATGGAAATAATGAGTATGTACATCAAAATTGTATAAAAAATGTAGAATAGTTCTTAACATGTAAGAAACATAATATTTAGTGTTCACTATTATTTTTTTTTTTGGACCTGGTGTTCTAATCCACAAGGAGTTTAGAAGTTAATAATATGCTGGGGATGGTGGTGAATGCTTATAATCCCAGTTGGGAGGCTGAGACAGGAGGATCGCAGGTTCGCGGCCAGCCTCAGCAACTTAGTGAGACCCTGTTTCACAATAAAAAAAAAGAATAAAATAGGGCTGGGGGTGTAGCTTGGAGGTAGAATGCCCCTGGGTTACATCCCCAGTACCAATAAAAAAAGAAGTTAATAAGGGAAATCAGACATTTACTGACATAGGATGGTGCCTACTGACTAAAATAGTTAGACAGGTGTAAATTCATTGCATCATAGGTGTTCTCAAAAGTCTTAGATAGCTGGGTGTGGTGGCGCACACCTGTAATCCTAGTACTTAGAAGGCTGAGACAGAAGGATTGTAGGCTCGAAGACAGCCTCAGCAATGTAGTGAGACTCACAACCTAGTGAGAATCTGTTTCAAAACAAAAAGTAAAAAGGTCTGGGGGTGTAGCTCGGTGGTAGAGTGCCCCAGATTCAGTCCCCAGTACCACACACACAGAAGTGATCATAGATTAAGCATTTCTTCATGAAGGCTATCATTTTGGTAGACAAATGTTGTTGTTTATATCTTATCTGAGGTCATCTGTAATTAAAAGATCCCTTCTTGCAGAAACTTGTGGTTGGAATCTGGTGGCTTAGAAGCTGGTGCTGCCTCCTCCTGGAAGAAAGGCAGAAAGCTGAGAAAGCTAGAAGGGAAGAAGGGAAGGAGGGAGGGAGGAAGGAGAGGAGAGGAGAGGAGAGGAGAGGAGAGGAGAGGAGAGGAGAGGAGAAGAGAGGAGAGAGGGAGGGAGGGAGGGAGGGAGAGAGAGAGAGAGAGAGAGAGAGAGAGAGAGAGAATGAGATAATGATTCAGAGTGAAAATCATTAAGAAAAGCATTTTGCAATTTTCCTCAACAGATTAATGGATAAAGTAAATGTGGTGTATATACACAATGGGGTTTTATTCCTCCATAAGGAAGAACGAAATTATGGTCATTTGCAGGAAAATGGATGGAACAGGAGAGCATTATGTTAAACAAAATAAGCCAGACCCAGAAAGTCAAGGGTCACATGTTTTCCCTCATATTTGGAAGCTAGGGAGAAAAAAGAATAAATGGGGAATATCTCATGAAACAGAAGGGAGAGCAGTAGAGTCGAGAAGAGGACTGGGGAAAGGAGGAGGGAAGAATGAAGTTTACTAAATTATGTTTTGTGCATGTAGAAATATGGAACAATGACTCCCACTAGTATGGATAATTATAATACACCAATTAAAAATCTTTAGAAAAAAGGAGAGCACCTTGCAGAAGTTTCTCAACCTTTGTGATATGTCTGAATGAGTATACTTTACATTAAAGCAAAGGAGTCCTAACAGTTAGCTCACCTGGGAAAGAGCTGACGTGAGCTCACGTATGGTCGCTGATAATTACTGACTTCTGGAGAAAGCATTTTTACGTAATATGCTGAGGTAGAGATGTTGAGGAATGTAAAAATCATATTGAATTAAGCTGATGTGAAATCTTGGCAGAAAATATTTGAATAAATAAATTCTGCGTGCTAAAAAGTACATTCATAGCAATTTTATTAAAATAAATCTAGGAAAATTTAACAAAACATATGGAAGACCTACATAATAAAACCTACAAAACAATGCTGACAGAAATTAACAAAGGCTTCGACAAAGAGACATGAGGTACTTTGGGGGAAGATGGATCTGCTGTGCATCTTGATTGTCATGCGGTTTTATGGGGGCAAAAAATTATAAGAATATATTGAAATGTATACTTAAAATGGAGTGTATTTTATTGCATATCTTTATACCTCTAATAAGTTGCTTTTAGAAATTGCACAATTAGTATTCCAAAGGGCAAGATTTGCTGAATTTCTGTAATTTCTATGACAGGGTCAGCTGTGAGAAGCAGTTGTGCAACCCTTAGGGTCTCTGGGTCCTATTTCAGGAAATATGCAGGACCAGATCTGGACCAGACGATCAGGGTGCACGTAAAAGACACGGCTGATCTCCTGGCCGTCCTTAGCCAGGGATACATAGCTTTACCCGGTGAAAAGCACAGAATTACATATTTTCTATATAGATTGTTAGAAATCCATATGAGAGAGGGGATGGAGGGAGAGGAGAGAGAGAGAGAGAGAGGGAAATAACCTGGTGAACCTTGACTGATTCCCTCCACAATGGGGAATCAGGGCCCTTTCCTGGGTTTCTGTCCCTATTAGCTATTAGAACACCAATTTTAGCAGGGTGTGGTGGCACACACTTATAATCCCAGTACTTGGGAGGCTGAGACAGGAGGATCTCAGGTTCGTGGCCAGCCTCAGCAACTTGTGAGGCCTTCTACAACCTAGTGAGACCCGGTTTCAAAATAAAGAATAAAATAGGATTGGGGTAACAGCTCAGAGGTAGAATGCTACTGGGTTCAATCCCCAGTACAACAAAACAAAAAGACAAAAAAATAAATTTTTTTCTCACCCAGAGCTGATAATTACACATTTTTCTTTCTGACTTATTCTCTTTCAAGTCAGATTTCTGTTAGTTCCTAGCAACCCAATGTCCCACTTATTTCCTGAGCAGGTCCACAGTGAGTTTGTGTTCTAAGAAAAGCCGATGTTCAGCACTGTGGACTGACTGCTGGCACAGAAGTACAATGCTGAATCCTCCAGCTCAGTGGACTGGATCTCCAAGCTACAGGGCAAGTTCTTGGGGCATCGGGCTAAAAATCGCGTATTGATCAGTTCTGTTTTCTCCAACATATCTTGATTCTGAAAGTAAACCAAAAACTTGAGCTCTTCTTCTGGCTTCTTAGGATACCAATACACATAACTATGCCCACTTTTAGGGACACAAGTCATCTTTGCTTTCTGTGCCTTTCCTTTGACCAGATGTCTGGGACGCTGGATGACCTCAGTGTCCCCGGAGCCTGTGGAGGAAGGAGACAGAAGCTGATGACAGATCCGTAAAGGGAGCCTGGTATCTCAGTCACAAGAGGAAGTGCTGAAACTGGGATATAACCAGCCCTGAATGGGGATTTACCTGTTCCCCAGAAAAAAAGGGCCACACAGCAGAGAAGTTGGAGGCACATGGTCGGCTCAGGGAGAGAGCAGTGGCAGGTGGATTTTTCTGCAAGGCTTCCTCATCCCCGTCAGCAACCTCCTTGTGATGTAGGCACTTCCCATAGGTGTCACAGTTGCCCAGCACTTGGGACAAAAACATTTCACAGGATGTGGGAGGGCAGGCTTTGTCTTAGCTGATGGAAACAACTAGTGTGATTTTCGGCCTGATTTATTTTCCTCTTCTGTGACTGATCCTTTTTTTCTATTTTTAAAAAATAAAGTCAGTTATGTATTATCTATTTACTTGCTTTTTAAACCTATCAATTTCCTTCCTCCCTTCCATCTCAGATAACAAATCATGACACTGGCTTATTAAAGCAATAATAGCCTTTGTCACACATAACATCACATAGCAGATACTTTATTTTTTATTATTTTAAAAATTTTTATTGGTGCATTACAATTGCACATGATAATGAGATTCATAATGATACATTCATATATGCACATAACATTATTTGGTCTGTTTTCTTTCTCCAAATCTCCCTTTTCCCTCCCCCAATCCCCTTCCTTTACTTACTGGTCTCTCTCTTAACTTTCCCGAGGTTCCCTCTATTGTCTTTTTTGTTCCTTTGTTTTTGTTGTTGTTGTTGTTGTTTTATCTCTAACATCTATATGTAAGAGGGAGCATGGGGTCCTTGATTTTCTGAGTCTGGCTGATCTCACTTAACATGATGTTCTCCAGTTCCATCCATTTTCCTGAAGATGACATAATTTCATTCTTCTTTATGGCTGAGTAAAACTACACTGTGATTCAGGCATGGGGGCACACTCCTATAATCCCAATCAGTACTTGGAAGGCTGAGACAGGGGGTTCACAGGTTCAAGATGAGCCTCAGCAACTTAGCAAGACTCTCAGGAACCTAGTGACACCCTGATTCAAAACAAAAAATAAAAAGGGCTGGGAGTGTAGCTCTGAGGTAGAATGCCCCTGGGTTCAATCCCCAGTACTCCCTCCCAAAAAGACCCTACATTGTGTACATACACCACATTTTCTTTATCCATTCATCTGTTGATTGACACCTGTTGGCTCCATAACTTGGCCATTGTGAACTGTGCTAGCAGCTACTTTAAAGAATTAAATGTTGAACTGTACAAAAATACTTATGACAAATATGCAATGCATATTGAGAAATAATAAAATGAATATCCTAGGTTGAATCGTCAGTTTAAGAGATAGATTATGATGAGAATTTTCCAGTTCACATCATTCAGATTCTACCATTTTTTCTATATCGTGTCCAGGCAGCTATAATTACTTGCTTTCATTATAGATTTTAGTATTTATATAAGAATCTGCAAATTGTATATTATTTAATGTTGCATATCTTTTAAACTTATCTAGGAGAACTATTATGTTCATATTTTCATATGATATTATTTTTCATTCGAACTCATGCTGACACAGAATTCTAGACCATTCATTTTCACTAATATTTAGCGTTCCTTTATATTCATTTATAAAATTTATTATTCATTCTTGAATTAATGCCCACTCCCCATCCCCCCTAGTTTTTGTGCTACTGCAAACAGCATTGCATTCTTACAAATGTCTCTGCATACCTAGGTGTAAGACTTTATCCCTGGGGATATCAAGACTGAGTCTTATTTAACATCTCAACTTTATATAACATGACAAAATGCTTTCCAAATGATTAAGCCAAATAAATAATCTTACCAACAGGTCATGAGTGTTTTCAAATACTCCAAATCTAGGACCACAGTGGGGGTTTAGTATTCTTTTAATTTTGCTTGTCTACGAGGGTGCAGTTGCATCTCACAGTACATAAAATATATATGCAATTAGTAATTATTTAGTAATCTAGTTTTTACTCTTTTGGTTGCTAAGGAGATCGAACTTCTTTTTATATTTATAGGCCACCAGTGTTTTCTATAGATTAACCTTTGCCCACATTTCTTTTTGGTTGATTAGCTAGTATTCATTTGTAACAGTTCTTTATATACTCTGAATACTAAACCTTTGTCAGCTACATGTGTTGCTGATGTCTTTCTAATTTGTGGCTGATGTTTTCAATCTCTTTGTGATGCTTTTTGTTAAACTACTTAATTTAGTAGAATATATCATTCTTTTGGGTGTACTTCATTTATTCTTTATAAAGAATTTTCCCATAACACAGGTTTGTATTACTTACCAAAGCCCTTAACATTTTGAATTTGCATGTAAGCTTTTAATCCATTTGTAATTTATTTTAACTTATGCTGTGAGTAAATCTCTAAGTCATCTTTTTTTTTTTTTGGTATGGAAAACCACTTGCCCCAGAATAATTTGTTACGTATTGTATTATCCCCTCATACATCTGTATGACAGCTCTGTCATATATGACATGATTATATATGCATGAGGCTATCATCTTACTATTATTACCACTTATTTACTTACATATATGACTTTCTTTATTTAATTATAAAATAATTTGGTAATTGATAGAGAAAATCAATTCAGTTTGTACTTCTTCAATATCATCTCACCTATTCTTGTCCACTTAAGTTTTAGGTTATTTTTGTCAGATTTTATGAAAAAATATTTTGTGATTATGATTGGCATGGTACTAAATACATAATGATAATGCATAAATTGGAATATTTTTACTATTGGTTCATTTTTTGTGATCATAGTGTATATTTCCACTTATTTCAGATTTCTATACAGCATTCCTCTAAAATTTAAATAATTTTCTTCACTAAGGTCTTTCTTATTTCTATAGATTTGTTCCAAGGTGTTTTATATTCTACCTTACTATTTGTAAGATGGTCTCTCTACATATGTTTAAGAGATATAACTTTAAACTGCTATTTATAGGATGTGGAGATAAAACTGACCTTTTATATTTATATTGAATTCAGAATTCAGTAAACTTAATAAATTTGACTGTTAATAATGAAATGATTCTTTAGATTTTCGGGGGTCTTTGTAAACCTGTCATCTGTCAGTGACTACTTCCTTTGTCTTCCTTTCTCAAACCCATCTTTTTTTTCTTGTTCCCCTGCCTGCAAATTCAGTAGTACAATGTGAAATAGAAATGATGGTGTAACTCATTTACTAATTGATCAATTAAGTTTGAATTGAACAACTACAGGTGGGAGATATTTGATAAATGCTATAGGGATTACCAAATGTAAGATTAAATCCTCTCAGGGTACTTGCAAATCGTTCTTCCAACCAGTGCCCCATCATCTCACCGTATCTGAAATATCCTGGCATCTAACAACTCTTTTCAGATGAAAACCTGTGTCTGATCTTTATGCACCACGGGTATTTTACAGAAAGGCCCACATTGCCCTCTAATGGCGAGAGGGGCAAACTCATCTGATGCCTGCATATTCTCGTGCTCTCTGCCTCCCCTGAAAGGAGACTTAGCTCTGCACTGAGATGCAGCATCCAGGCACCCAAGTGCCCGAATGAAATCCGGAAACGGGCAGCACGTGGTATGGAAACCTGCCGCATACTCCATAGAACTGTTACTAGAGACTAGTTACACATTGCAGTCATTAATCCAACACGGGCTGAGGGTTTAGTACAATTTGTTTTCTCAACCATTTCTAGCCACCATTCTTGGTGAGTAAGCTAATTTGATCTCTTCCCCAAGTTCTCTGCTCTTTTCTTTGTATATGCTGCCAACAAGCGATCTATGCATGTTCATTCTTCCAGCTGTGCTAAATGTCCCCAATGTTTACCTCTATCCATTTTCTGAGTCTGTGACTTGAACATCCAACAGCTTTCTGTACATTTCCAGCTGGATTTCTGCCTTACCCCCACCCCCACCCCGTTCCTGGCCCCACCCCACCTCCTCACATCTCAAGATAAGTCACAATCCTCTTCCCTTGGTCCTCCTCATCCTTCCAGCTGTAGTAGACATCTTCAAACCTCCTGTTTGTGGCTGCTCATATCTAATCAAATTACCGAGTCTTTTTGATTTATTTCCTAAATACCTTTTAAACCCCCATTTCTAGGCTACTGCACTGGTTAACTCATTTCTCTATGCCAACTCTCTCCACACTGCTGAGGGGGGCAGAACATGTCACCCCCAAAATATGCCACTTAGGCATAAAGATTAGTTTGAGCTAAATGTACTTAAGAAGAAACAGCAGGTACAAGAAAGACACTCTGACCCTCCCTTTTTTCTTCCTAAAAACAGGAAGTAAGACCCCATATGCCCTCCCAACACCAGAAAGTCAGGAAGTGGAGGTAGAGGGAAATCTTCACAAACAGTGTTAGAGTGACCCGTATCCACCTGGTCATGTCCTCGCCCAGGCCCAATGCCTTGTCACATTTTTGCAATTTACTACTCTGTCTAATTCAGCATGTAAGTGTTCGACTCTGTGTATTTGGGTCTTCGTTTCCTTTGAGGCCTCTTGTGTCATATAAAACTTGGATGAAATTAATTTATACACTCTCCTCCTGTTAATACATCTTATGTCAGTTTAATTCTTAGGCCCAGCCAAAAAACCCTAAAAAGAGAGAGGTAAAATAATGGATAGCCTCCCTTCCATGGTCAATTATTTCTTCACATTGTAGCCTGGGTAATTAAACACACACACATATCTGATGACTATAGAAGTCAAATGTTTAAGCCCTAGTGCCCTTAAACTTGATGTTAATTAACCCTTATTAAATTTAGTGTTAAATTACATTCCATTTATCTTGATTTCTAAGGTCATGAATGGCCTGATACCTTTCTGCCTCCCTCCTAGCTCACCTTGTACTCACCCTGTCCTCTCTGCTCCTGCATAATTGCTAACTCCTTTCCATTCGTTAAACTCTCCAATTTCATTCCTGATGGAAACATTTGCACTGGCTCTTCCATCTTTCTTAAATGCCCTTCCTTTCATTATATATTATTATCCCTGGTTCTATTTGCTGTAAAATATTTAGGAATACTATTCAATGATTTTCCTTGAAAGGAGGATAACCATTAAACATACCGGATCAGGGCTTCAGACTCTCCAGGGAGTGTTAGCCCAAGAGTCACCTGCAGTAAATTAGCCACAGTCCACTTTTGTCAAATAAAACAAAAGCATTTCACTGATTTTTAAAATGCTGCTTGATGATGGTAGATTGCTGATAAAAAACAAAAATATTCATGGGTGTTTTAAATTGATGATAGTAGTCGGACTGCTTTGCATATTTCAATGGAAAAATGGCAGCAGTGGTTTGAAACGATGAAGTAGCTAATCAATCAATTACCTTCAGACACCTGAGGTCTGTGTACTGTTGCAATTGGGGTGAGATTCCTATAAGCCAGTTCCAAAAATTATTTTTTGTGAGATAATTATGATGCCAGTTTCCCACACCTTGCAGACCTCTCATGTGTAAGATGAGGTATTAAGCAAGAAATGGACACACAGAATGGTGGTATATATATCCAACAATATGGAGAACTTGAAGGACCTTGCCTTCTCCAAAGCCTCTGAAATTCTCCCCATGGCATCCTAATTACTGGAGAACACAGTGCTTCCGGTTTATGTGTGTGTGTGTGTGTGTGTGTGTGTGTGTGTGTGTACGTGCATGCGCACACATGCATGCATTGGAAAGGGGGAGATAAAAGTTTATCTCAAAGTTGACCTTGTTTTCAAATACAACATAGACCAGAGAGCAGAAAAGGAATCAGAGTATGAAAAGAAAGTGTTATACTTCCAAAGAATCACTCATTTTGTCATCAAATATTTGGAAGGAATAAAATTTTATTTATTTTGTTGGTCCTGTTCCAAGGAGGGCAGGACCCAAATTTAGTTTGAGTTATATCCAATGCTATTGCCATATTCCCTACGATAATGCATGTGGACAGCAGGCTGTGTCTTTAATAGTCAGCTGTGGTGAAGAAAGCAGATCTGGACACAGCAGCCATCTATACTAAGGGACATTACAATACTCAAGCTTAATTTAGAGGAGGAAAATAAATAATCTCATGTGATAGGAATTTTACTACTTTCTCACTCTATTTCGGTCCAGAACCTAAAACGCTCTTATCTTTTCTATGTCAATAGTGAGGGAGGCAGTGGAATATTTAAAAGTATTTTACCAGCTCTCATCTCTAGGCTGAAAATACTGGCAGAGAAGGAGGCAACAATTGAGGGTTCATGGTTTCCATGGCAACAGGCACAGTCTGAGGTGACTGAACCCAGGTGGGGTATTTAATCAACAGTAACAACATGGACGTGGTCGTCCTGTGGACATAATGTGGTTTCATGTTCATTGCTGAATGGGCTTTGTTAAAATAATTAATGGGAAGGCTATTAGTGGCTTTAACATCCTGAGTTCTTATGTTGGCAGACCAAAGCCCAAATCATAGTGAATGGTCATAGCTTAGAACAAGAGAACTTAAGCTAAACCAACTTGAAAATGCCAATTAAACTCTATCTAGGGTTGTTTTTAAGTTTGGCCAACCAAATATTGTTTATTGTCTTGCTTCTGAGAACACCTCATAAATGTTTCCCCCTGGTTTGGTTTTTGTGTAGCTCAAACCACCTGTGATCTGACACTGCCCAATTTGTCAATTGTTGTCTGTTGAAATAACTGTTCAAAAATGTAATATGCCTATGTGTTTTAATAGCATGCATCCTACTTTGTTGAGTCCCACTTTGGTCAAGGGCAAGTACTCATCTGCATGCCTCCATTTTCACACTTGGCGTCAGAGCCCCTGCTGCCTGTTGAAGAGGGATGTCCACGGGCGTGGGTCTGTTGGTTGGCAGATCGCCCACCCTGGATAACTCAGCGATGGATTCATAGATGAGCACAGCGGAAGTTGAGTTGCTGCTATTCCACTCCCCTTCTCCCTACAAAATGCTCTTCCTGCTCCTCTTTCAATTCCTCTAATCCTTTTGTGTATTTTTTTCTTTCCTTTTGTATGATTAGAATTTAGTTAATCTTAATTTGTGGTTCCTAACAAATAGGTATTGCTTGTCAATGCATGGTTATTTATTTAAAAATATAGTATGGACTTTTGAAACATCTCCTACTTCCCCACATAATAATAAGCAAGCTAGACCTTGGCACTATTAAAAGTTTTAGCTTTCTCATTCTCTCTCATCCCATCTCTTGGCATGTTAATAGGACATACGTGTTTTTTCTAATAAAACTATTCTAATTTATTTTTCTCATTTTCTATGGAATCTCATAGATTTGTTGGTCAATGTAATTTCCCCAAGGACCTAACTGCATGGCTCCACTTGTTATCTTCTACCTTTGACAGAATTTTCTAGTTCAGCAGACAAACCATGTAGTATGAAGTCTTCCTTACAGGCTCCTTCTGCCCTCTTGCCCCCTTGACACCTCTTTCAAGAACAGCCCGGCAGCACCTTCCCCAGGCGTGTTTCAGGAACTCTCTGTACCTCCATGCAGAGGGTGCTCCCCTTCTGTGCTCCCAGGCTCATCTACCCACCATCAATCAAGACACTGCATAGCATGTCACTGGACTCACCCATAAGGAACTCCCTCTGCCTGGCTGCCTCATGATTCTCTTTAAATTCTGGAGGGTCCCGCAGGGTAACAAGGTGATGCTGAATAGTCTTAGAGAGCCAGACACCAAAGTTTATCATAGGAAGCCCATGCCAATGTATAGAAGTGCCTTCAGATATGCCCATAGGATTATTAAAGATTTATCCAAGAACACATGGCTAGCATGCAGCAGAGTCAGGCAAAAATCCAGGTCTTACAATATTCAGGGAATTTTCCATGTTACCTGATCACTTTATAGGCTCAATACAAGTGGTCTTGTATAAGACCACTTTTCTAGGTCTTAGACAAGAGACCCACACTCCACACCCAGATTCTACCTCTCTTTACACACACACACACACACACACACACACACACACACACTTTCTCTCTCTCTCACTCACATGCAAGCTCCCAGATGTCTCAGCTAGAGAAGCTGTGGTTTTGCTCCCCCATGCCTCCTCCCCGGGCTCGTTGGGCCTGTGGCTTGGACAGAGGCAGGCTGCTGCACTTGTTCTTGCCCGGGTCTCTGATTTCTGCCCAGCGCTGTGTCACTAGCACTGCAGAAGTAGAAGCTGCTGTCTTCAGGATGTGCGCTGGTCACTGTCAGAGTTGAAAAGCTGTTTAGGTGGCTGATGGGAAACTTGGCCTGGCTAAAACCTTGTTCGTAGGTGGCACCGGAGCCCTCATTAGAGGTTGCCATCAGCACAAAGCTCTGTTTCGGGAACTGACGATACCAAAACACAGTTAGGGCCTGAAAGTCCACGGGGCGACACTCGATCTTCACTGAGGCTCCACTCTTGCAGATGGCTCTGCTTGGATGTTGAGAGACGAGGGCACCAAGCCCAGAGCCTGCTGAAAGAAAAGACATCAGAGGGATGAAAGAACCAGCAGGACCAGTCAGACAGAACTCAGGAAACTGCCTCTTTCCAACACCTTTCTCCCAGCTCATGGAAATATTTTATTATTATTATTATTATTATTATTATTATTGCAATTGTCCTCTCAGACACCCTAGGATCATAATCTCCCACCTCCCCTGATCAGCGACTCACTCTTTACCCCTTGGACAGCCTGGACACTCCCTGTCACTTTGACCACACAAAGAGTCCACAAGCTTGGCCACCCTTTCATACACACCAACACACACACACACACACACACACACACACACACACACACTCAAGTTCCCAGGTAGAATAAAGCTCATACTGGGCCCCAGAAGCAGCAGAAGCATCAGCATCTTCAGTGTCAGCCTCACCCACCTTCTCTGAAGACACGTGCTGGAGTCTCCTTTTCCCCACCCCTGAGAGGATGGATGTCTTATTACATAATCCTGGGGATGCTGTACTCTGCCCCCTGGTGGTAGTCCTTGCCAGTGATGCAAGATACATCATCTTCCTGGGCTGGAGATGTAGCTCAGTTTGAGGTCCTGGGTTCCATCCTCAGTATCAACAACAAAACAAAACAAAACAAAACCCAAAACCCCCCAAACAAAAACTTTCTATCAAAGAGAAATCCATGGTGTAAGAAGGCCTCAGGCTTTCTGACTTATCTAATTTATGGTTGATTATGTTCAATGGGCTTTTAAGATTGAGCAATTATGCTGTCTTAGTTGATTTTATGTTATATAACAGAACACCTGAGGCTGGGTAATTTATAAAGAAAAGACATTTATTTGAACTTACAGTTCTGGAGGCTGAGAAACTCAAAGTCAGGAAGCCACATCTAGTGAGGGCCTCATGCTGTATCAACTACTGGCAGAAAGGGAAGACAAGCAGGCATGTGTGAAAGAGAGGAGGGAACAGAGGTTCCACACAATTTATAACAACCTGGGGCTGTGATCATGAACCCACTCTGTGGGAGCTACACTATTCTTGAGGGCTCTGTCCTTATGACCCAAACACCTCTTAAAGGATACACTGCCTCTCAATACTGTTACATTGGCTATTAACCTTTTTTTTTTTTTGCGGTACGGGGATTGAACCCAGGGGCGTTCTACCTCTGAGCTACACCCCTGGCCCTATTTTTTATACTTTATTTTGAAACCAGGTCTCACGAAGTTGCAGAGGGCCTCACTAAGTAGCTGAGGCTGGCCACGAACCCGGATCCTCCGGTCTCAGCCTCCCAAGTACTGGGATTACAAGCATGCGCCACCACACCCGGCTGCTATTAACCTTTAAAATGGCTTTTGTTGGGGACAAACTATATTCAAACCATATCATATGCTAAAGAAATATTATAGCTCTAGATTATAATTTTGTATAAACTGTCCTCTCTAGTTAATAGATGCAACGACCTCTCAAAACTTGAAGGAAACATTTAGTGATATTTTACACTTTTTAAGTTTCTTGTCTTTAACTTCAGATAAGATCTCTCTTACTATTCAGTTGTGAGAATGGAGTTCATAATGAAACGCCACAGCTGCAGAGCTCTTTTTAGTATTAGGATTACTCTGGCAAAGCACATGGTTCAATAGTTTTGCAGTGAGATTTCTAAAGTCTATTTAAAGCAATATGCTTTGTCTTATAAACTTCTCAACTGAAAGGAGGGGATTATGTGTCCCTCCTACTCATGCTAAAGAGAATGAGAAAAAAACAAGATCATCTCTCTGACTGTCCTGGCTTTGATTTTATTCCTCTCATTGGACAGTCTTCCTCCATCCCACCCCCTCTGAGAATAGCTGGTTTGCAAGGAACAGGTAAGTACAGGACTATGTCTCTCCTACTGCCACCAAGGTCCACGGTGACATCACCTGGCTCAGGGATGACGGACATGAAGACACCTGTGGACACGGTCTGGATGCTCAAAGGGAAGCATCTCAGAGCCACCCCATTTCCAGTGGTTTCCTCGGTATTGTCAGGGGACATGAGTTTCAATGACAGCTTGGAGTTCTCATTATTCCATGTGGCAGTGTGTTTAGATCTGATCCCGAGAGGAGGGTCTCCTTCCCATCTATATGAGATTTGGGTCCCTGTGTGATGCTTTGTGAGTCCAGATTCTGCAGATCATGTAGCAAAAGAATCCAACGCTAAGTGCAGAATCCAGGAAGGAATTCAGAGTGTGCATGGAGTCAAGCCTTGTGTTCTCTGGACAGGTGAGGAGGTAGAAAGAAGTAGGCAGATAGGGCCAGAGGGCCTAGGTGGAAAGACTTCACTTCCTGAGAGGCAACAGATGCTAACTCCCAAAACTCCTGAAAGAACCAGACCTCCTAAATGTTGAGTAATAACAAGAACATAAGCCTCCTGGGAGTGACCAGAGGTTTGCAAACTCCAGTTGTTCTTGCTGATAAGCAATCCCAGGAGATTCCAGGAAACAGCATCTGGAACCCCAATTGGGAAAAGGAGACAAAAAAAGAACACTATCTAAATCCCAGGAAACTGCCTCTGGGACCCCCAACTATAAAAAGGAAACTCAAAGAAGTACATAAACCCCTAGAAAAGCCACTCTAAACAGTTACCCACTCAGGAACTCGTCTCGCAGGTCACAATGGCTTTGCGAGAAAGAGGTGTGTAATTGATGGCACTCGGCCCGGGCAACTTCCGGGTAGTGACCAGAAGACACCTGCTGGGTATCAAAGCCGACCGAGGACCCTACGGGTGGCCTGCACCTCTCTTCAGTAGATCACGTGAACTTTGGGAGAAAGCACTTTGTAAGTGACAGTGCATGGCTTGGGCTACTCCCAAGTAGTGTCCAGAGGGCAGCTGCCAGACTCCAGGGTCCCCATTGACCGCAAGGGTGTTCTGCCTCTTTCCACTTCCCCATTCTCTTTACAATAAACTCCCCACTTGCCTTTCTGTTGTCTGTGTCATTCTTCATACTTCATAAGCAAGAACCCTGATAAGAAAAACGTCCATTTAACAGGGACCCCAGAAATCCCTTGTCCAGGAGATGAAGGAACACATAGCAGAATAGACTAGAGTTCTTTGATGCTTCTGAGAATATTTTAAAAACATATTTTACCCACAAGTTTTAGTCACATGCAGTGAGTCATATAGTCTCTCATATATTTTGAGAAACATAATTATGTAATAAAACAAATATTTCTAAGCAAATACAGTCCCAAGAGTTAGCGCCATTAATCTTCTAATTCTTTTGGCACTGGGAATTGAATCTAGGGCATTCTACCTGAGCTGCACACCAGTTTTTAAAAATTTTTTATTTTGAAATAGTGTCTTGCTAAATTGCTGAGGCTGGCCTCAAGAACCTCCAATCCTTCATCTCAGCCTCCCAAGTACTGGGATCACAGGTGTGTGGCACCAAAACCAGCTCTAATTTTTAATTCAAGGGACACGTGGAAGAGCCTAAAGGAGAACACTCAAGCTGGGCACAGTGCTGGACATCCTTAATCCCAATACTTGGGAGGCCCAGACAGGAGAATGGCAGGTTTGAGGCCAACCCAGCAACTTAGCAAGGCCCTCACCAATGTAGTAAGACCCTGTTTCAAAATAAAGAATACAAAATAGGGCTGGGGGTGTAGCTCAGAGGTTGAATACCCTTGGGTTCCATCCCTAGTACCGCACACACACACACAAAAATAATGAAAATAAAAAAATAAAAAAATTGGGCTGGGGGTGTAGCTCAGAGGTAGAATGACCCTGGGTTCAATCCCCAGTACTGAAAAAATATTAAATGAATAAATAAATAAATAAATAAATAAATGAATGAATTAGAAAAGGTCTACTTCAGGCACATAGGAAAAAAATACCTATTGATCCTCATGTTTCTGGGGATGTGTCTATCCTTAGCTTCTGAACTCAATGTAAAGAACTCAGTAACTGAGACCAGTTTCTCAGGTCAGTTAGAATGAGACTTCTGATCCTTGGCCAGGCAGGAACAACAACACTTGCCTACCTGAAGCAACTGTAGAAGACAGACTTTTGCCCTTAAGATTCAGGGATTGAAGTCTCAGGGTGGGAGGGGGAGGAAAGATGTAGGATCAAAGAAATAAATAGGTAAAAAGGAGACATAAAGAAAATGTAACTTTAATATGGAAGCCCGTGACAAAGCCTATTAAACTCAAAAGTCCCTGAGGAATTTACAAAAGACCCCAGCACTATTGACCATCCTTAGGGTGGTGTATGTTTATCAGACAGAAGATCACACAGAAGAGGCATCTCCTTGGAGCACTACTCAAGAGAGCAATCTTCTCAACATTGTTAGTTGTCCTGAACATTCAGGTCAGGACCAGGAACGCCCTAAATCACCCTGCGACTACCAGAGGTCATCCTCACATGCCTCCTGCCCACCCCTCATCAAAGTCCCTTATAAAGGAAGAGTCTTGCACTCCCAAAGAGTCACTCTCTCCCTCTTGAGATGGCCCGCATTCTTCCTTGAATGTGTATTTCCTACTTTCCTAAATAAACCTCTGATTATGCCTCTGAAAAAAGTGAAGAAGGAAAGGAAAGAAAAATAACGAAAGAAAGAAAGAAAGAAAGAAAGAAAGAAAGAAAGAAAGAAAGAAAGAAAAAAAGAAAGAAGAAAAAAAAGAGGCTAGGGGTGTAGCTCATAGGTAGAACACCCTTGGGTTCAATCCCCAGTGCCAAACGAACAAACAAGCAAACAAAAACAACCACCAACCAAACAAACAAACAAAAAGAAAAAAACCACCACCACCAACAACAACAACAAAAAAAAAATTGGAGAAAACACACAGAGGATATCAAGGTTATTTGGACAGTATCGCCGACCACCCGTCTGCTCAGCAGTCATTCCAATGTTTCTCTCCAACCTAAACCTCTCTTCTAAATGCCAGGCATAGATTTATATGAGTTTCCTGTGTATGTCTATCTACATAGATATCCAATGACGGTGCACTAGAACCAGAAACTCAGTTTTGTTTACAAACTTCATCCCATTCCTTCTTCCAGATTCTCCCCTGTGGTCACATTCTGGAAGGCAGGTGTTGAATATCTTTCCTGATGTGTCATCATTCTTTTCTTTCATAGTTCCCTAAGCCTGTGTCACTCTTTTGATGGCCAGAGGATGAAATTCTACTCATCATTCAAGTTTCACCTCAAAGTGTGCCTTCTCTTTGAAGTCCTTTCTGACACCGCTGGGCAGAATTGGATGTGTTATTTCCTATACTGCACTAGCACCTTTGATTAAAGCACACGTATGATACTATGATCCCAGTATTTGTTTTTTACATCTCTCCCTACCCGGCTTTTACTATTTTTTTTCTGAAGAAAGGGACAATTTTCTGCTTATTTTTGTTTTCTAGTATTCAGTAAAATAGTAAAAAAAAGCTTAGGGCTCTTCTCACTTCTTTGTGTCTTTCTTTCTGGCTCTTTAACTCTCTCCCTTTCTAAATATGTATGAGAATGTCCCTGGGTTCAATCCCCAGTACTATATATACATAAATACATACATATGTACACACACACACACATATACACATATAGCTGTATATGTACATACACATATACATACACACTTATACATATACATATATATGCAATTTTTTTGCGGTACTGGGGATTGAACCCAGGGGCATTCTACCTCCAAGCTATACCCCCAGCCCTATTTTATTTTTAGTCTGAAACAGGGTCTTACTAGGTTGATGAGAGTTTCACTACTTGCTGAGGCTGTCCTTGAACCTGCAATCCTCCTGTCTCAGCCTCCCAAATACTGGGATTACAAGCGTGCGCCACCACGCCTGACTCTATGTGTAATTTTAAAAATCAACTTCACTGGGTAAGTGAAGTTCCCTGCCATCCCACAAAGTGTGCTGCTGGTAGCAGGTGCTTTGCTGTGGATGGCTGGCAGAGGTGGCAGGAGGGCAGGGACTGAGAACAAAGGAGCCACCTGGTGGGGGAAGTGGGACGTGGGACATATTTATGTGCAGAGAGGAGGTGGCTGTGCTCCACTGTGACGTTCTACTAGCGCAGAGGTAGAGAGAGGTATGGTTCTTTTGGGCCGATGTCACAGTGAGAGGAAAACACTCCTTCTTCTCCCGGGAGACACTGTAGCCTTCAGGGATGTGTCCTTCCTGGACATCGTTGACAA
The DNA here is from genome assembly GCA_004027185.1 of Glis glis. Classification (NCBI taxonomy): domain Eukaryota; kingdom Metazoa; phylum Chordata; class Mammalia; order Rodentia; family Gliridae; genus Glis; species Glis glis. Next base: position 68,500 of record PVJS01001861.1, on the reverse strand, counting down.
ATTGTGAATAGTAAATCAGCCTCAACCCTTGTCCTGGGTCCTGTCGGTACCAGTACATGGCGTCATGGCCCAATTTCTGTTCACATCTCAGGGTCACACCCTGTCCTTCCCTTCTGGACAGGAATTTTGGGGTCTGAGTGATGTCACCATCCACGGTTCCTGAAGAAGAAAGAACAAGAGGCTGGAAACAGCCCGGGAGGGTGCCTGGTGCTGCCGCCCTGGGGAAAGGCTTAGACATGGCTTGGGACAGGACTGTGCCTCCTGCCCCCAGGCCTCACCTGCTCGGAGGAGACACAGGGCCACCCAGCAGAGCACATGGCTGCTCATAGTCGGAAGGGGGTCTTCTGTGGGTCCAGACGCTTGTTGGAAGAGAAATGAGGGGAGAAGCCTGTCACTGGGCAGATCCTGGAGTTACTCTCTAATTTTGCAGACAGAGGCCAGGCAGGCAGCAGAGCCACTGCCCCTCCCACCACTGAGTCCTGGGGCTGTTGTCACTGTGACATGCCTGGTTTCACTTCCAGTTACATAATGCTTTGATTCCTGTCGGAGCACTTGGACCCTCTGTACAAGAATGTAGAATTTGTTTTTAGTGCTATCAACTTTCTCAGGAAAGAGTGACAGCTGGAGTCTGTGCAGAGTTCCTGGGCGGTATGGGGACAGGGCTCAGTGCCCTCCGCAGGAGCACGCCCACGCTGCAGCTTGGACCCGCCATGCCTCGGCCCAGGCCGCTTCAGTTCACCCTTCTCTCTGGCTGCTTTTACTTTTTTTTTTTAAGCCCTTTCCATTTTCTTGTTTCCTTGCCTTTATTCAGTGTCCCTACTAAAATTTCACGTGCATTCATTCTTTTTTCTGCATCTTTGGGCTTATTCTTTTCTGGGATAATTTTATCTTTTTCCTTCATTTCTTCTCCTGAGTTCCCTCAACTTTTGTGTTCATTTTGTTCCTGTTTGCGTCTTTTCTGTTCTTAGGTTTTGAACTTCTGGTGATAGACAGCTTATCGTATATGCACCTGCCTGCCTGACTGTACTTCATTTTATTTGAAACATAGGCCTGCGTCCTTGTGACTCATGTTTGTTGAGGGGGGGAGGGGGTGAAGGGTTTTCATTCACTCCCTGGACTTAACTTTCTTCTTGTTCATTTTTGTGCTACTTGGGGCATCTACTTTAATAGCAGCCTCTTCCATCATTCTAGCAAATTCCCGACACAGTAAGTTCTATGTGTTTGCATGGTGGGGATATTTGTGAGTGCTCTTAATTTGTGATTATTGTTTTGCAGGACACTCCGAAGTTTCCCCCTTTTTTCCCTTTTGTCATCACCATCTAATTGACAGAGGAACCTTTCCCTTCCTCTGCTGTTTTTCTCCTCCTGAAGCAGTATCTTTGGAAGACTCTGTTTAAATAATGCCCCAGGTATTTAAAAAGGCATGGGCTTTAAAATTCTCAGTCTTTGTGTCTATCCTGCTCAGATGGGGCTAGGGTTTGGTCTCTTTCTCATATTTTCTCCAGTTCTCCTTCAGGGCCCCCAGCCAGCATCTCTCTTCTGTCTTCCTGGCAGGTTTTCTGAGTTTTCTCTTCCCCCATGAGATGTGAGACAGAGGCAGGATCATCTGAAATAATCTCAGAATATCCAAAGTTGGAAAATGCAGGACAGTACCGTGGCTCATGGCGTGAAGCTGGGCTTCACTTGTTACATGTCTATTTGAAACAACTTTGCACTTATCTGCCCCTTGATTTTTGGAAATTATTCCATCAAAGCAAATGATAATGAGCCCCTTTTTCATAGGTACTAGTTATTTGTTGAGTGATGAGAATAAAATACAATTTACTGAGATAACAAGAAGTTGAGGTAACACCTTTCTAATAAATAGTATCTGTGGGCCCGACCTTTCTTCTAAATTCCAGACAAATTTATCCATCTCTACTTCCACCATCTCTCAGATAATCTATGATTTTAGAGCAGGAGTTCTTCATCCTGGCACCCATCCAAACCTTGGCAGACACCGGGCAAGGAACAAGACAAGGATTATGCCAGAAGGAATATCTTGTAGCACAGTGTGATAGAAAAACACAGTACTTCTATCCAGACAGATCTGAGTTTGAGTCCTGTCTCTGTGACCTGCTAGTTCTTTATTCTTTTCTTTTTCTTTTTGTACTGGGAGTTGATCCCAGGGACATTCTACCTCTGAGTTACACACCCAGCCCTTTTTACTTTTGAAATGGTGTCTTACTAGGTTGCTGAGAGTTTTGCTGAATTGCTAGGGCCGATTTTGAACCTGCAATCCTCCTGTCTCAGCCTCCCAAGGACTGGGATTACAGGCATGTGTGCCCAGTGGTTTGTTTGCTTTTTGAGAGAGAAAACATAACTTCTCATAGTGAAAATGAAGGAAACACTTCCTTTTTATGTGACTTGGGGATCACATAAAATTATATCTGTAAAGCATGAAAAATAGAACTTGACATACAGTATGGAGTAGATCAATATGTGTTTAACCTAACAAATTATTTCCAAAATTAAAAACCTTTATTTTAATTTTATTTTATTGCGGTACCGGGGATTGGTGGAGGGCCTCACTAGGTAGAAAGAGAGAGAGAGAGAGAGAGAGAGAGAGAGAGAGAGTGCTGAGGCTGGCCGCGAACCCGGATCCTCCGGTCTCCGCCTCCCAAAGTACTGGGATTACAAGCGTGCGCCACCACGCCCGGCCACTTTATGTTTTTCAAATGACAGAGACTTAGTTCCTGAGCATAGACTGGGATGCTTCGTGATATTCCTACAGCGCTCGCCTATTGTTATCCTCAGAATGCAAAATGCCTTGGAGCTGATCTGCAGAGTATACAGACGAGGGTCTCCAGTCCCCAGACACTGCTGTTTCTGGGGCGGGGCCTGGGGGATGTTTGTGCCCTGCAAAGTCATGAGTCTGCATTGATGTGGAAGCTGCTGGCACAGAAATACACTGCCGTGTCTTCCAGCTCTGCCGGCTCCATCTTCATGATGCTGGGCCCCTCTCTGGGAAATTCAGCTGAAAACCGTTTCTTTGGCATTCCTGACTCATCTATGATATTTTCTTTCTGGAGGTAAGCCATGAATTTCAGACCTCCCTCCAGGAGCTGCTGATACCAGAAAACGTGATTGTGGTCCTTCTCCGGGCTGCATCTCAGGGTTGCCTCCTGTCCTCTCCTCCTGACCAGATGTCTTGGGTTCTGAGTGACGCTGGCATTCATGAGACCTCAGAGAAGAGGAAGCAGGAGACAGAATTGTAATGGCAGAAGAATGAATGTCTTACAATGAAGCCGACCACAGTGGTCTCAACTCTCTTCCAAGTTCCCCACATTCCCTTAAAAATTCACATGCATTTTTTCTTTTTATTCCATAATGGAATTATTTTTTTCACATAAATGTTGATACCGTTCAAAAAATCTTTGAGCAACATAGATGTGTAGGTTACAGTTTTTGAGACACGGCTGTAGAGTCAGAGCCAAAGTCCAGTGATGCTAATTCATTAGATCAGAACTCACCTGCCCCCAGGAACCAGGTGACTACACAGCAGAGGAGCCTGGGGCCCATGGCAGACTTGGAGTGAAGGTGAGCCTGTAGGCAGGCCAGGAAGGGCACTGTCTGCAGCAGGTCAGGGAGCTAGACCTCACAGCTGCTTCCTACCAACTGGGTCTTCCTGTGAGATCACCACTTCCAGTGGGCACTGTTGTTTCTAGTTCTCCTGTTGAAGGGTAGAGCTTTTCTTCCTGACTATACACACACACACACACTCTGGCTGAGCGTGTTCGTGGGATTACTATAGTGTAGCCAGAGTTTCAGATAAGCACCTTCATTATTGGTCCATTATTATTAGATTTTGAAACATGTCTGAACATTAATTTTTACTACTTCCCTGTCCATTTTTTCTTGTCTTTTGTTCCTTTGTCTTCCTTTGTTTGTCTCAAATCACCTTTCCATTTTCTGGCTGTGGCTGAGTAGAGGTATTGATTAGAAGTGATGTCTAGATACGCATATTAAGAGACAGGGAAGTGGAGACCAGTATTGCTGGAAAAAGGTCAGTACAGAAAGCTTAGGTTCCTAGTTTCCAGTCTTCACCCTGAGTCATACTAGTCATGAGACACTGGCAAATGATTATACTTTCTGAGCCTATTAAAATAGAAATAATAATAGTTACCTTACCAATAATAATATTTACCAACAATGGGAACTAGTCCCATGTAGCATATGATGAAAGTCTCCGCATGAGCTGACTGCATATCTTCATCCTGACATTTATGCCGATGTTGTCTGGCATGGCTGGATTGGCAAAGCAGGATGAAACCTCTGGACTGATTTGGGGATTCTGGGCGCATTATCGTAACTGAGAGGCATCTCAGATGGAGCAGGCAGAATAAATGCACAATTCTGGCTGAAGTTGAGTTGGTTTGAAGGAAATAATGCATTACCTATAGCTGCTGTCTTTAGTCTGAAACTCAGCGTGCATGCCTTTTAAAATCTTACACCACACATACCTTGGCCCTGACCCTGGGTACACTGGCAGCACCTGGTGAGAGCGGGTACACTCCCAGGTAGAGGTCAGGCCCTGGTCTGCTTGGTGTTAGGTCAGAAAGGTGCAGCCACACACTGGACTTTCTGCCATGCTCCTCTACTGCCATCTGGCAGCAGTGGAGGAAATTGCAGGAAGTATACATTTGACATAGCACCTTGCAAATGAACCCGGAGGTTGAGTACAGGGATAATCTACACCATCCCTTCCAATCAGATAGTTTCTAGATCTGTGTTATCTACACATAGAATTACATTCAGATCTTGCCAAGGGCTAGTGACATGTCTTCCAAAGCAACCCTGGTTGTCACATGTGCGGGAAAAATGAAGATCGTCCTCATAGCCTGAATCAAAAATTAGCAGTCATGTCAAATCCTAGAGACCAAATCGTGAATGTCTCTGACTTTCAAGAGGAGGACACAGAACCGAGGGGAGGTGAGAACACGGGCCACCTTCTCGCAGCTAAAGAAAACAGTGTACTGTAAGCCAGAGTTGGGATTAGAAAGTAGACTTCCCGACTCTGGTTCCAGTGTCTGGATCCAGGGCAGTAACAGACTTAAACTTCATGCTCCTCTGGGCAGCTGTCCCAGGAATCGAATTTCCTGAACTAGTCCATGAATGGGGATGCTGATCAGTGTTGCCATGGCACCCTTCTCTAGGAGGGTTGTTATTTCTGTTCTCTCACTGTTGTTCCCATTTAATCACTATCCCTGAGGGGCCATCAGTCTCCTGGAGGAGACAGGTCTGTGGTAAAAGGGCTTTGGTCAACCTGTCATCCTCAGCATGCTTTTGTTCCAAACAAAGAAGTTGTTACCCTGTAGGTTGCACTGATGGGGGAAACAGCCTTTGAAGTAAAATCAGTGGGAATATTTTAGTGTTGTGATAATGTCATGGGAGAAGAGATGATTCCAGGAAGGGTCCTGGAGGAGTTTGCAGTAGGGGAGAGAGGGGAACAGAACAACACAACTCAATCTTCAGGGTCCTTGGCCGACATGATGAAAAAGAATTTCAGCAGGAACCCATAAGAGAGAGATTTATTTTGGAAAGCAAGAAACACACATTCAGGAGAGAATGCCAGTCATCTCCAGCTTTGGGGGTTCACAGTTCTTCTTTTAAAGGAAGATTGGTGAAGGGTGAGCATGTTAAAGTATGTGAGGATGATATCAGTCCAGAGACCACATGACATTTTAGGGTGACTTGGTCATCGTCCTGGTCTGGATGGGGTCTTTAATGTCATGGAAAAGATAGTTCACAGCGCTTAAAGTAATCATGTGAGTGAAAGAGTTTCACGTATGGTGGTCTGGTCACCTTTCTAGATCTTTTGTGTGGCCTCTGTTGTCTGATCAATACATATCTCTCCTGCTTAAACTAGTCCTACTTGGCATAATTAATAGTTCTCAAAGTATTTATTACAAGTGAACTAGTTAAATTTGTAAATTTCCCAGAAACTTGGGAGTGACTGGTGTGGCTTGAGGAGCGAGGAACTTTAGCATGAGGCTTTCATATTAAAGTTACATTTTAGCCAAGCATGGTTGTTCACACCTGCAATTCTAGCACTTGAGAGGCTGAGACAGGAGGATCGCAGATTCAAGGACAGCCTCAGCAAGTAGTGAAACTTTCGTCAACCTAGCGAACCTCTTTCAAAATTAAGAACTAAAAATAGGGCTGGGGGTGTAGCTTGGAGGTAGAATGCCCCTGGGTTCAATCCCCAACAACAACAACAACAACAACAACAACACACACACACACACACACACACACACACACACACACAAAGTTACAGTTTCAGTTTCCTCATTCTTCCTCTATGTCTCCTTTCTGTCTATTTCTCTTATTTCTTCTATCCTATTTCAGCCAGGTAATATCAGCGTCAGATATTTGTCTCTGCACTTAAAACTTGGTTTTAGGATCTTTACCTCTAAATATGTAATCCATAGGATGCCTAGTTCTGTGTCGTGTTCTAACAGTTTAGGAGCCTGAATCCCAAAGGATGCCCATCTTGATAACCCAAGAGATAGCTTATGGCCCTGCTATCTATCAGAAGCAGCCTGAGTTATACCAGTCAACCTGCTTCTTTCTTCGAGGCAGGAAGATGAGAAGGGAGCCTTTTCAGATGTCTTCTTAGAGTTCAGGGGGAGGAGAGAAGTCTGAGGGTTTGTATCATGGTGGGTACTAACTCAGCCATGCTGTGCCACTGCTGCTGGCACAGAGATACACAGCTGAGTCCCCCAGCTCTGCAGGATGAATCTTCAGAGTGGAGAATGTTCCATTCGGCCTTTCAGCAGAGAACCGTGCCTTAGGTAGCCCAGAATCAACTGCGATGTTTTGGTATTGGAAGGAAATTAGAAACTCCATTTCCTGCTTTGGACTCTGTCGGTACCAGTAGACAAATGAGTGACCAGAAATTGGATCACACCTCAGAATCACCTGCTGCTCCATCTCTGTGACCCAGTGGCTGGGGGTCTGGCTGACTCCAGAGTCTGTGTGTCCTGTTGGGGGAGGAAGAGGGGTAGAAAATGAAGACACCCATTAAGGCATCTTCTACATAGATACTCATGCACACCTGAACTCACCTGTCCCCAGGAGGAACAGGGTCACCCCGCAGAGGAGCCTGATGCCCATGGCAAGGTCATGCAAATGGTGTATAATGTGCAGTTGCAAACCAGAAAGGAAATTCTGGGCCCCCTTCGCCCCACTAGGTAGGAGCTGGCTGTGACATCACAGTCACTGGTCACACCCACAGCCTCAGGCCACCTTCCCGGGAGAAGGGAAGCGCTTGGTCCTGATTTTTTAACTCATCTTCGTTTTGTGACATAGATGGATATGAACAAGACTGCAAACCCACTTGTAGGTGCTTAGCAAAGCTGAAGCTAAGAAAAACATAAGAGGGAGTGGAAAGTGGAAAAGAAGACCGTGGGAAGAAAAAGAGAAAGAATGGAATGGTAGAACACTATGGGAGGGTTGCTGTTTTATTAATATTATAGTCCTCTTGGTGGGAGTTCTCAAACTTTAGCATGAACAGAAATCACCTGGGGCTTGGTAAAATTACATGTATTCCTGAAATCCATCTCCCAAAATTCTGATGCTTAACTTCTGACCCTGCCCTAGCATACACCCGTTTAACCTATATCTCAGGTGATACCTAGGCAAGTTGTCTCAGAGCGCACTTAAAAGTTTTTGAGAAGAGATTTCTTTTAAAGGCTGAACTAACAAAAATGCCACTTTCACATTCAACTGGAATGTTAATATTTAAATATATCAAGAAGAATTTTCTGGGAAAGGAAGTGTTCAGTGGTTAGATTTCGTTCTGGAAACCACACCAAAAACAAAAAGAATGGAGAGAGAAATAAACCTAGTCGAAAATGATGTGAATCAAGTGGAGGGAAGATAAATTTTCAGGTGATTTGTATCTCTCTGATTACTAATGATACTGAACATTTTTCATATATTTATTGACCATTTATATTTCTTCTTTCGTGAAGTGTCTAATTAATTCACTTGCCCATTTTTTATTGGGTTATTTGGGTTTTTTGGCAGTAAGTTTCTTGAGTTCTTTGTATATTCTAGATATTATTCCTACTCTGAAATTTCACCTAGTCTCAATTAGAATGGCAATCATTAAAAACACAAATAATAATAAATGCTGCTGAGGATGTGAAAAAGTGGGAAATCTGGGTATCTACCCAAAGGAACTGAAATCAGACTACCATAGCAATGTATGCATATCTATGTTTATAGCAGCACAATTCATAATTGCCAAACTATGGAACCAGTCTAGGTGTCCATCAACAGATGAATGGACTATACAATGATGGGATATACATACAATGGAATTCTACTCAGCCATAAGGAAGAACAAAATTATGTCATTTGCAGGGAAATGGGTGGAACTGGAGAACATTATGTTAAGTGAGATTAGTCACAGAAAGTGAAAGGTCCAATGTTTTCCCTCATATGTGGAAGCTAGGGAGAAGTTGGGACTCAGGAGGGACTCTAGACAAAGAAGAAGAAACCCTAGTAGAGTGAGGGAGGGGACCTACGAGAGGGAGGTGGGAAGGCGAGGGAGACTCATGAAGGAAACACCTCAATGGACATGATCTATACACACAAATTTATCAATCCTAGTCACAATGTCGTGCATGGGGAGGGTGAGGGAGTGGGGTGGGAGCTGGGGGAAGGCTTGCATGTTATGCACATGTACGCCTCTATCACTCTGAACTTCATCATGATGTATGATTACAATGCACCAATAAAATTTTTTTTCAATGAGTAAAAAATAAATAAATTTTCAGGATATAGGGTGTGATCCATATTGTCAAATGCTTCAAAGAGACCAAGTAGGCAAGAAAACAAAATGGAAGTCTTTTTTTTTCTGGTAAGTATATGTTATGGTTTGGATTTAAAATGTTCCTCAGAGCCAGGTGGCAGTGCACACCTGTAATCCAAGTACTTGTGAGGCTGAGACAGTAGGATCGCAGGTTTGAGACCAGCTTCAGCAACTCAGAGACAATCTTAATAACTTAGTAAACCCTATTTTAAAACAAAAAATAATATAGGGCTGGGGGTATAGTTCAGAGGTAGAATGACCCAGGGTTTAATCCTCAATATCACAAAATAAACAAACAAATAAAATGTCCCTCAGAGAAGCTCATGTGTTAGACAGTGCAGTCAGGTTCGGAGGTGAGACATGGCTGGAGGGGGTGGGTCACTGGTGGCAGTGGCCTTGGTGACAGTCTCTGTCTCTTGTCACTTTTTTTCTTTCTCTGCATCCTGGCTACCAGAGCTGAGGGCAGCTTTTTAATCTTGTTTGCACTCAGGAGGTTTTTTAAAATCTTGTTAGCACTTGACACTCAGGAAATTTAGTCCTGTTGACTCTCAGGAAATTTGGTCTTCCTACCGTGGCAGGTGACCCTATCTGCCCATTGTATTTCTACATCCTCTGTGGTGAACAGTTTTGTGAACAAAATAGATCATTAAATTTCACTGGAGATATTTTGGATTCTGTACCTGCTCTATGTGAGTCCAGTCACCTCCCTAGGCAGAGCCAACACCATAATGCTTCCTTACATTTACACTTATGCATTGCCCCGTATTACAGTTGGAGTCACCTGAGAGTTTCTAAATTGCTGGCACATTAGGAATTTTTCCACTGAGAGTGCATTGATCTTCTCTCTTCCTTCAGCACCACAGAAACCAATTACTGAATTCTTCCAATATAAAGTTATCAGACGTAAAATTAACATGCTTTTTGTGTTACTGGGATTTAATCCCTTCAAAAGAGATTGACTGGAGTCTTTACTTGGTTTGATATTTTTCTTCACGTAAAGGATATTATTTGATATTGATCCTTCAATCCCCTCTCCAAACCTTTCTCTTTTCCCAGTTTCTCTGTATCGGACAAATATATTTTTTATCCCTTACTCCTTACTCAATATGGGCATGTATTGGATGCTCTGGTTCCTAATTAGGGAATTCTCCTTAAAATCTTTGACCCATAAGTCAGAGGAACAGACTCCAGATTCTATTTCATGTTGTTCTTAAAAAAATGCAACCCGTTGGGCTAATGTTGAAATTTCTGAGAGTGTATTCTTGGGTAAAGCAGGATCAGTTTTTTTTTTCTTCTCTGTTCTGGATTTATAATCTAGCATGACAGAAAGTCAAGTTGGTCCTTCCCAAAGTGACTGCAGGGCTGACATCTGAATCTAAAATCTTCTAATCACTTTGAGGTCTAAGAAATGGAAAAGACAATTTATGACAAGAGAGAATAATGAGGCTAACAGGGTGAAAAGAAGAATAAGAGCTGTCCAATCAGCCCTGTCACAGTTCTAAGACTTCACCCAGTCTGCTTCTGAGAAATTCCTGTGTTCTTATTTTGGGGTTCTATGGTACTTACATGTGGCCTTATGATAAATCCCCATTGACTTGAGCTGCTCTAGTTAATTTCTGTTATTTCCTCCAAACCTTGTGTCACCTGCTTCCTGAGCTGGGCCTGTGGTGAGTTTGTGCCCTAAGATCAGCTGATATCTAACACTGTGGATTGACTGCTGGCACACAGGTACACAGCTGAATCCTGCAGCTCGGTTGGCTGGATCTCCAGGCTACAGTGTGAGTTTTGAGGGTACTTGGCTGAAAATCTCTCCTTGGGCATTCCTGTTTCATCAAAGACATTTTTATTCTGGAAGGAAATCAAGAACTTGAACTCTTTTGCTGGGATCTGTTGATACCAGAGAACATAATTGTGTCCTTTTATTGGGTCACAATACATTTTTACTTTCTGTCCTTTCCCTTTGACCAGATACCCTGGAGTCTGTGTGACTTCTTCAGCAAGCGATCCTGTAAAGAGAGCAGACAGAAGTTGGAGAGTGGGCTCAGGAGGGAGTCTTACATTATGGATGAAAGGCTGAGAGTAGGGACAGGGACATACCTGCAGTCAGGAGACAAAGGATCATGAAACAGGTCCATGTTGCACACATGTCAGAATCGGAGAAAGAAAAGAGGCGGCAGCTTTCCCTGAGGCTTCCCCTGCCTCTGATCACAGCTCTGCTGTGACGTGGTCACCTCCTAGAATCCAATAGTCTGTGTCCCCTACTTTGTACAAGTAACCAAATTAGGCAGAATATTTGAAAAAACCTTATTCAGTCATTGGAAAACAGCCACACAGGACTGCAGTTCTGCTAAAACAAGAAAAATAAAAACAAGGTAATATCTATAGATGGAAAGGGGGAGAAAGAGAGCATGGAAATTTTTTGAGTTGAGGAGACAGTTTAAAAGATTAGAGGAGGCTAGAGTTGGTAAGGAAAACTACCAGACAGGAGGCCATTACTCAGAGAACCCCGGATAATTTCATAGGGATCTCCTTATATTTCTATCTAACAGCAATCTATGGTGGTATAGGACAAAACTTTAAAGACATTAGAGAAGAAGCCCAGAAGGGACTCACCAGGACCCACAGAAGGGCTATGCCTTCAGAGCAGAACAAAATTAGAATAGATCAGGAGTTGGCAAACTCTAACCCACAGGCAGGCCCCCTGCTTCTGTCAACAGTTTTATGGGGTGAAAGGTGGAGGAAGATTTCCATCATGGCAGCATAAGGAGCTTTCCTATTCCCAGAGAAAAGAACTGCTGAAAATCCAAATGCAATGGATTGAGGTCTCTGAAAACTTGCTTAAGACCTACCGCAAATGGAGAAATATTAATTCAGGAAAATCTACTGAATCTCAGTAAGAGCAGCGAGAGGAGGTGGGATTTGCCCAGGAATCCGGTCCCTCCCTCGCCACCCCAAAGCTCAGGGTGACAGAAGCTCCACTCCAGGTGGGGGTGGTCCAGAATGCCGGGTCCTTCTCCTCCAGCTCTTGGGCCAGGACCTCAGGTTCTCTCCAGACCCAGGTTCAGAGGTAAACTGTCTGCATTTGGATCCTGGCTCCATCACAAATGAGGTGTGTAATAAAAGGCAAGTTATGGGCCTTTGTCTCCATTTCCTTATCTGAAAAATGGTACTTATTTCATGAGGTTGTTGACAAACTTACTTGGGCTATCCATATATGTAAAGAAAACATAATGTATATCGTACGTAATGAGTGCTTAATCAACGTCAGTTACTATTAGCAGCATTACTAGTACCATTAAAACAAACATAATTTGTGAAAGCTCTTTTGTAATAGACTTTGTCATATCTCTCCTAGATTATCTCTATTTAAAGTGCAAAGTTTTCTACTTTTATACAACCTTATCATTCTTTATATTTTCTGCTTTACTTCAGAATGCCATTCTCAATCCAGGGGTATTCATTTTAAGGCAATATATAAATATATACCCCCATGGGACAATTTACAAGGCTGTATCACAAACAGAATGTCAGGCACACGTGACCAGTTTTCCACCTTTGGCATAACTGTCAATGGTTTTTGTAGGTTTGTACCCAACTTCTGTCTACAAATGAGAAAATGACAGCCACAAACCCACTTCCTATTGTAAGAAGAGGGGGTGGTTCTAGAGAAAGCACTTGGATCTGGGAAACAGAGGTTTATGAGCAGAGGGGAGGTGACGCTGAGACTCTGTGTCTCTGCTGCTGGCACACAGGTATGTGGCTGAGTCCCCCAGGCCTGGTGAACGAACGTCAAGGGAGCAGAAAGAAGTGTTAGGCCGGCTGGATTGGAAGTTATCAGAGGTGTCTGTTTCCTTGTTAAATTGTGTATCGTAGTAGTAGAACAGCAGCTTGGGTGCTTGGCTTGGCTTCTGCTGGTACCAGTACATGGCATCATGGTTCAGATTCTGAGAACAACTCAGGGATACTGGTTTTCCTGCCCTGGCAACCAGGTATCTTGGGTTCTGCATGACCATAGCACCCACATGACCTGCGGAGAAAGAGAAAGGTCCAGTGAGTTAAGGAGAAGACTGGTGCTGCCATGCTGAAATGAAGGGTGTAGACCTGAGCACAAGTTAGCCACAGTCAGATTCCCTTTCTACTCAGGACTCACCTGCTCCAAGAAGACAGAGGGCCACACAGTGGAGAAGCCCGGGACCCATGGCAGGGCCAACACAGGAATGGGGGATCTGTATGACCCAGGCTCTGATCCCTGGGTTGAGAGGCAGGAGCTCGGAAAGTCCTTGTCTCTGATAGGAAGATCTGCTGTGACTTCAGCAAAGCCAGGACCTTGCTCAATGAGATATTATACACTGCTTCCTACTAGGCAGAGGATTCTGGACTTGGCCAGATCAGGTATGAAACAAACATCCATCCTCTCTAACACTCGCTGCTTCTTGGAGACAGGTGTTCCCTGACCTGTGGCTCTCTATCTCTCCCTTGTTCATCTCGGCCTCTTCGCCTTACCTCTGGTTCCTCGCTCCCATGGGGCAGCTCAGAGGTCCTTTCACACATGAACGAATGGCTGTTGGCAAATCTCATTTGCAAAACCGATGAGATCCCAGCTTTGTGTTTAGCTACTTGTGTCGCAACTGGATGACCTATGTCTGCCAACTGCCCTCACCTTAATATGGAAATGGACTCAGGTCTCCCTCTATAGCCACATTTTGGGGTATAAGGGATTTCTTAAACTTTGGTTATTTGTAACACCATAATGCCTCCTTGTGGTCAACAACAACAACAACAAAAAAACACCTAGAAGTCGTCTTCCTACACCAGCCACAGAATCTATGCAGTAGAATGAGGTAAAACACAGCTGAGACATGTGTTTAGTTCCTCATGTGCTGTTGCAGATCTGCACCTTTTAAACCACTGCAACACCAGTGGGCTGAAGTGGCGAAAGCTTCTAGCTCCTTCTCTGATTCTTTTAAGCCTGAATCAACACCTTCTCATTGTAGGTTTCCCTGCCTTTTCTGTTACTGTGCCCAGTGTCCCTTCTCATATTTGAGGAAACAGACCAGAATATTACCCTGAATAACCACCTGATATTCATGTCTGGAAAATTGGCATGCAGTTTTGTATGGCGTGGGGTTGACCTTGTGTATCTGCTATACATTTTCTTTTTGCTTCTTTCTAAAACAACTCTTTTCTGTGGGGTCTGTAGTATATCCAACATCTGGTAATTAGCATTTTCTGAGCTGGTTCGCTTCCATATTCACATACTTGCAGAGTAAAACCCTCTTTTTCTAGAGTTTGAGAGAATCTTGAGGATGTTAATGCAGCTGACATGGCAAATTTATTTGATATCCATTCTCCTATCTATCTTACACTAATCCTCTCACCTTTGAGGTCTTTGTATAAATCTCTATTTAAAATCCTTTTTTGTTGCAGGTTTACTGGGCTAATAAATTAGTATTGAAGGTGAGATTGAAGTAAATAAATATATAAAGAATTTGCATAATTCGATGCGATAAGCAAAGGTTACCTTACTCAGGTGTGAAAATTTGCCAGTACCTGATTTGAGGTGTTGAAGAACTATAGTGACACTCCAACCAACTGAATAGTTTTAGGTCTAGATATTTGTGTCCAGTTAAGATGATGCATTTTGGCCAGGCACGGTGGTCCATGCTTGTAATCTCAGTACTTGGGAGGCTGAGACAGGAGGATCACAAGTTCGCAGCCAGCCTCAGCAACTTAGTGAGGCCCTCTGCAACTAGTGAGACCCTGTTTCAAAATAAAAAATAAAATAGGGCTGAGGTTGTAGCTCAGAGGTAGAATGCCCCTGGGTTTAATCCCCAGTACCCCCAATAAAATAAAATAATAAAATAAAAAGATGGTGAATTTTAGATTGGTCCTTGGCAGCTGGTTGTGGTTCCCATTTACACAAGATGGATAAAATTCATTTCATACACCTGTGAGGCACAGCTTGAGGTTTCAGTTTCTCTCTGCTAATTTATCCCATTTATCTGTCACCTCCTGTTTTCTAACTGCATTTTTTGGGTGTTTGGTTGTAGTACTTTTAGTCCATGAAGAATGGGAACATTTTGAGGCCCGGTATTAATGTAAGAAATGCGATTCTAGCTCTTTTGTACTATCTCTTTCATATGGGCCTTAAACCCTCAGCTCCTACCACAAGGCCTATATCTGCTCTGAAAGCCTGAAGATTAATACGATTTTAACCATCCCCATGATGCTACTTATAAGCTACCTCTTTTTTCTTCTACACAGAAATTTCATTTTGCTTTTAGATTACCTGTATATTGTTGTTTTTGTCTTATTTTTTTGGTGGTGAGGAGTGTTTCAAATTCAAGAAAGAAAGCAGACTAAGACAAGGCTAACCATCTTCTTTCTGCTGTTCCTATATTCCTTCTTTCTTACCAGATAACCAGTAATTATGTTTTACAATTTTCTCCTTCCTTACTCAAACATATAAAAATGTATAGGAATATAAATAGGGATTTTACTGATTTATTATATAAATAGTCTCATATGCCATGCGTATTTTCCCCTTGAAAATTTAATCTTGATTATCCCTTCGAGTGAACAAATTATGCCTCTTTTGCTTTCTTTTGACTTCTTTGTGCATAAGAAGTGAAACACATACACATCAATAAGATCATACATTCTTATGTGTGCATAATTTTCAGTATTTTAATTTGTCAAAAGCTTAACTCTGATTGGTGGATGCAGCCAAGAAACTGAATAAAAACAGCCAGTTCTTTGAATAAAAGAAAAGGATACACTTCCTATGTATACGTAGCCTTTACAGACCTCAAGACATACTCCACAGTTATAATACCACTTGAGAAGGGTAAAGGGCCTTTTAGGTTCATTGTGTCATGCAAACGGACACAGGGAAGGAACCATTTTTTTTTCCAGGTAAGAAACAGAAAGGAAAAAAAAGGGATGTGAACTGAAGACATTTGCAAGAGTTCTGTGATTTTCTTAGACTATAATATTTAACTAGGATAAGGAGAGAATTGAGTACATGAGACACAGTACCCATGCAGGAGATGTCAGATAGAGGGACTGGGGGGGGTGAAGGTTTGCTGCAGAGGTAGCATCAGAGGTGGAAAGAGAAGATTGGGGAAGGCACTAGGATGTTTGAGGGAGCTATTCTGGTGTTTCATATCACTTTTTATTTTGAGTAAAAAAAGAGAATGGAGATGACTATCTGAGATGGGCTGGAGAAAGTGGTCATTGGAAGTGAACAGGTGAAGAAACTAAGAAGCCAAAGAACAGTCTAGATGTTGGAAGGCATCCAGTAAGTTGAGAGTTATAAGGAAGAAGAGACAAGAACTGGTGGAGAAGCCACAATCAAAAGGGAAGATAACTATTCCTGTGCCCTAGATGTACAGTTTTCAGCTTACATGATCACATGAAAGCCCCATGGTGCAACATTGACACTGCATCCTGGACTCAGTCACCCTGGTGAGAAAGTTGTGAGGCATCAGGAACCAGCCCCCAGTGCCTCATTACCAAGAGTTTCCTGGTGTGATAATTCATTATAATCTGTTGTTGCCATGCCTAGGGACAGATAGAGCACCCAACCCACATGCATCCTTAGATAGAGGGGGAGCCTGGAACTGCTAAGAGCTGCCAGGCAAAGAAGCAGGGTTTCTGCACCTGCTGAGGGTGATTCTGCAGCACTGTGGCTAAGCTGCTGGCACAGAGATACAGGGCTGAGTCCCCGGGTTCTGTGGGCTGGATCTTCAGAGTGGAGAATGAGTCCTTTGGCATCTCAGCTGAGAACCGATCTTTGGGCAAACCTGCATCATCTATAGGAGCCTGATTGCGAAAGTAAATCAGCAACTGCAGTCCCTGCCCCACAGTCTGTCTGTACCAGAAAAGGGCGGTGTGGCCTGAAATGGGCTCACATCTCAGAGTTACTGCTTGTCCCTTCTCTGTCACCTCGTGCCTGGGTGTCTGGGTGACTCCATCTGTAAGCTCTAAAAAGAAACAGAATTTGGGAATAGAACATAATTGCAATCATAACTTGCAATCTCCAAAAATTCAGGTTCTTTATTTCTGGGGACTCACCTACTCCCAGGACACAAAGGCCCAGGCAGCAGAGGAGCCTGGTGCCCATGGCAGGGTGGGGCAGGAGGAGGCTTCACCCAGAGGAGTGGGGTGAGGACTCCAGGACCTCTTGTCTTCCCAGGGTGGAGGGAGGACTGAGGTGACATCACTGCCTCTGTCACTGCTCAGGGGACCTCCTTCTAAGTGAAACATTGATCCTCTACAGAAGATTGAGTGAAACTACTTACAATTGTTCTGAGACATGCTCAGCTCATTCAGGTTATTGAGGGGCTCCAAGGATCTCCATCGGTTGTCACCCCTGTGCCTCCGTGACCATGGCATGTCATATGTCCCACTCCTTCCCTGATGGATCACATGTCAAACTGCTGCTGGAGATTTCCACTTGGACGTGCCATCGGCTCCTCCAATTCTAGGTACCAATAAATTGCAAGATGTGTCTAGTGAACAAAAAGTCAGCTTCCTAGTTTAACTATAATTCTGAGGCAGGAGGGTTGAAAGCGTCTACCTTGAAGACAGACAATACAAGGATAAAGTAGAGTGCTTGTGCTGAGCATGCACAGTTCTTTTTTATGTATACTTTTATTGCAATTATACATCATAGTGAGAATCAAAGTGACACATTGTACATGCACACGACACTTGGTGAACTTCCCTCTCTATCCACCCTGCTCCCCCCTCCTCCCTTCCCATACATGTTAGTGAGATCACTAGTGATACCTTCATGTATGGACATAAAATTATTCAAACTTTTTCCTTCCTCCACCTCCTTTTCCCCTCCCCACCATCCTTTCCCAATTCCCTTCCACTATTCTACTTGTCCCTCTCCTGATTTAACTGAAGTTCTTTTTGCTTCCTGTTTAAAACCACTAATTATCCTACTCAGTTCCCCTACCATAGAGAAGAGGAGGGCAAGGGTGTGGTCAGAGATATTGCTCCAGAGGAATCCATCCTATCAAGGGAAGCTCATCAGGGAATAAGTGTTTTCCCTAATCTCAAGATTTATGTTGTCCTAACACCTTGGACCCAACCATGAAACCCAACCATGCGGATCTCACTCTCACCTGAGAGAGAAGAGGATGGAGAGGGCAGAGTAGGTTGGAAGACTTGACCTTTGTTAAGAGATCTCATAATAACACGGGGATGAAAAATGCAAGAAGGCCAGGTTATCTACCCTGTAGGTATATAAGGTTTCTCTGACATGTGAGCTGTGAGCCCACAAACAATTTTTAAGGAACTCCTGACACCCATTACCTACATTGTTTCCTACCCAAGACTTCCAATGTTGGTATCTTTTCACACTCTGTGTTTGTCATACCTCAAACCCATTTATGTCTTGTGGGGAGGGAGGAGAAGGGAAGACTTTACTCAGGACTGCAGGGGCTGGAGGCAGGAGGGCGCACACAAGGGTTTCTGCACCAGCAGAGGGTGATTCTGCAGCGCTGTGTCTAAGCTGCTGGCACAGAGATACAGGGCCGAGTTCCCGGGTTCTGTGGGCTGGATCTTCAGAGTGGAGAAGGAGGCTTCAGGCATCAGAGCTGAGAATCGATCCTTGGGCATCGCCCCTTCTTCTATAACAGATCTGCTGCGGAAGTAAGTCAGCAGCTCCAGCCCCTGCACCCCAGTCTGTCTGTACCAGAAGAGGTCATTGTGGTCTGAAATGGGCTCATATCTCAGAGTCACTGCTTGTCCATTCTCTGCAACCTCATGCCTGGGTGTCTGGGTGACTCCAGCATCTGTGTATTTTGTAAAAGAAGAAAGAATTAGGGACAGAATAAGGGAAGTACAGGAAGTCATCAGTAGGGAAGCTCAGCATGAGAATGTGAAATATTCTGAGGATGCACTTGCTACCAGGACAAAAAGGGCCACAGAGCAGAGGGTCTGAGGACCCATAGTGGAGTGACAGCAGATGGGGAATATCCAGACCAGGCCCTGTGAGCATGAGCTGACTAGTGAATCTTGGGAAATTTTATTCTCACAAGATGAGTGACATCATCAAATGAGCCACCATCCCCCACCTGACAGCTTCTTTCTGAGGAGGCTGTGTCTGTGGGAGATGCATTGGGCAGGACTCTGAACTCAACTATAATTGACCTGAGAAGCAGATCTACACATCTAGAGGCTCCCTGAAGCTTTGTTTGACATTATCCATTCATAGTGCCTTCTGTATAGCATCCCTCATCTAAGAGGCTGCCCACACTTTCAATCTGTGCCTCCAACTCCCCACATTTACAGATGAGTGCATGGTCTCCTAGCAAGCCAGCTTTTCTTAAAGCTCTCACATTCCCCTCACTGGTGGTGTGATGCTCTGGTCACAAGATCACCCTCAAACTACCTGTCAGGTAGTTGGGACCTGGTCTTGAGGCTCTCCAGAAAAAGCAAGGAGGAAAACTTCTTGTTAGGGCTACAAGGGCTGATCTGAGAATGTCCCAGAACTGATGAGAGTTGGGAGCACTTCTTTATAGCAAAAGACCTCTCTGAGGGCATTGTCCTTGAGCTGTATTGATTTCCCAGAGCCAGCCTGGTGTGGTGGTGTACACCTGTAATCCCAGTATGTGGGAGGCTGGGACAGGAAGATTGCAGGTTCAAGGCTAGTCTCAGCAAGTTCCCAGAGCCCATTGCACAGACTCTCCCACATTCTCTATCCCCACCACCAGCAAGCCGACATTGTCTTATTCTTAAAGATTAATGAACAAAATGCTCCACAATTGAGTTATATCTTGTTTTTAACCTACAGAATGCTTGGTTTTTAAAAATTAACACCTAGCAATTTTTCTATGAAAAGGACTTCCCCCCTCCAGCCCTTACAACCCACTTCTTCTCAACTTGGAGGTGACTGAGAGCTGAGAGAAGGCACTGCTTCTTGGGCTTGACAATTAAGATATTGCTAATGAAGAAGAGTTTAAGTTCACCTTTCCTTTATCCACACAGAGACACACTGTGGAGCACCCTGAACCTGAGAGCCCCTGACAGTTTAAATAGCAAGTTGTAGGCAGGCTGGCGGGTGTCAGCCACGATTCCTGTTTCCCTTGAAGGCACTTTCTTCTTGCAGCGTTTGTTGGAGCCAGAATGTAAAACTGTGGTCAGAAATGTTTTCAAAACGATCTTGTTCCTCTGTGCTCCCCGGTGCCCAGTTGTGTTAGGTAGAAAGATGGTTCTCCAGAGACATGTGTGTCTAATCCCTGGACCTGAGAATGTGTTAAATTATGCTGCAAGGAAGAATTAACGTTCCCAGTGGAATTAAGGGGCTAATCAGCTGACCCTGACACAGGATACACACAGGATACACAGCCTGACACACTTAGGCCTGATGTCATCATAAGGGTCCTACAATGTGCAAGGAGAAGGAAGATGAGTCAGAGGGATGCTGCACAAGAAAAGACTCAACCAGTCCTTGCTGGCTTTGAGGATGGGAGGGACCGAGGCCCCGGTGGCTCCTAGAACCTGGAAAACACAAGAGAAGAGATTCTCCTCCCGAACTTCCAGAAGGACCACAGCCTGCCGGTACCTTATTTTAGCTCAGTTATGCCCATTTTGGATTCCTGGGCTCCAGAACTTTAAGATTTAAAAAAATATTGCTTTAAGCCAAAAAATTAGTGTTAATTTGTGTGCAGCAGATCTAGAAATCTGCTGTACTCAGGTGAAAGATGCAGAAGCCCGATGCAAATGATACAGGTGAGAGGCAGATGCAAAATCACAGGTAAAGAAGTGAACATCAGGCCAAGGGAAGCCAAGCAAAAGCATTGTTGTCTCTGCCCAGACTCACCTGCTTCCAAGGACACACAGGAGCCTGAAGTGAAATGCAATGAGGGGGAAAGGCTGTCCATCTTCGTACTGAGCACAAAAGTTCCTGAGAGAGGCGACTGTATTGTTCACACCTGCCTGATGGATGGACTTGCTGGTGGTGTCACTGTGATTGTCAGCTCCCTGAGGTCAGGGTCTCTATTACCATTTCTCCTCCTCTACCCTCCTCATTTAACAGAGCAGGCAGGGCTTGCTGGGGCTGGTTTGAGGTCAGACTCCCAAAGGTTCTTTGAACAAACTGCTGATCTACTTTCCCAAGCACAGAAAGTGCAAGGTGCAACACACAACCTCCTCCTCTTAACCAAGTTCAGAGTTCTACCAAAAGCAAGCTAACCTGCCACTCAGATCCAAGTTCAAAGCTCAATTCAGAGAAAAACCCCATTCCACAGGGGAGGAAGGAGGACTGTTTTCTAATTCCTCCATTCTCAGTCATCATTCAAGACACCTGCAAACCAATACCTTGAATCTACATCTGAGCCCAGGATTCCCCTAACCATCTTCCTCCAGGGAGCTCGCAGGGCCTCCTCATGACAATGAA
The DNA here is from genome assembly GCA_004027185.1 of Glis glis. Taxonomy (NCBI): domain Eukaryota; kingdom Metazoa; phylum Chordata; class Mammalia; order Rodentia; family Gliridae; genus Glis; species Glis glis. The sequence continues at coordinate 47,222 of PVJS01001861.1, read as the reverse complement.
GCCACAGTGCCTCCTACTGGCCACTTGCCAAAACAACACAAATGTTATGTCTTGCCAGGACCCAGGAGAACTGTAAGCCATTTAGTACAGAAGATAAGTGATTTTATGACTTCTTGGCATTAGAAAGTTAATAAACAAAATTTATGATGTTATGTCCTAACATAGAGCCACCTGAGAGATATACTGGAGTCAGACAGTTTTAATATTGCTGAACATTAGGGCTAAGATATGAAACCACATGGGCTGCTTAACACTATGCTGAATTAAAAACTAACCCATTCTCCCTCCCCTACATACTTCAGGCCAACCCAGCATGGAAAGGAAGGCTCCCCTCTGATATTAGTACATGTTGAGAAAGCAGCAAAGAATCTTCCTTTCCTCCAGGTAGCCAGGAAGAAAACGAGAGGATGAAGGCGAGTAAACAAAGAAGAGACTAACCCAGAGACTTGTCTACTTCCAATAGAGAAGACGGGGCCAGGAATATGAAGATTACAACTGGAGTACTACATTAGGGAAGTCCTCCCAAATGGGGAATGTGCAGCCAAGTGTTGTCCCAGGAGGCTGGGTGTAGGAGGGGAAAGACAGACAACCACTTAGCAGATACTTCCTTAAAGTCCACTCATTTCCTCTTGAATATATCTGTAAAACCCAGCATAAATGTATCACACCAGTGCAGAAGTTCAAATGATTCCATGTTCGTTCTGTTTTCCCTGACCAAATCTGAGCGTTCACTCCCTGTTCTATTTCCCATCTTTCCACCTGGTGCAACGGAGCATAAGATATCATGTAATAAGCGTACATAGCAACATAGCAACATAAAAGTACTTCAATAATAAAATGCCAAAAAACAGATGTCTTGATTTAATTATAATTCTCTTTTAAGTTTATTTTCACAGTCTTATGGTTGAAATCACATATGAGTGTAACATTTCTATGCCCCATATGTTAAACACCAAGGATCTTACAGACCAAGAATCTGATCTAATCCAAAAGGAATTAAAATTCCAAATAAAAGTTTTTATCCTTAATACCATTAATTTCTCATGAGGGCATATAATGCTTCTGTTGTTATCAAACCAGTTGGGTAAAATAACAGCAAAAACAACATGAAAACATTAATTCATTAATGTCCTAAAGATACAGAGAGGAATGGTCGCCAGGATATCCATTAGTACACACACATTTTTGAAGTTGAAAACATCCTGGAAGAAAAAAAGCTAAAATCATCATCATCTTTAACAATATCATTATTATTAAAATATTTCCGACGAAACAGGGGAAATGTCTTCCAAAAAAAAAAAAAACAATGGGGGATTTTTGCAATGTAAAGGGAGAGAGGAATCTAGACAGCGAGGTTGTCACCAAGGGTAACATTCAAATCACGCTGAGGGTGACAGCTCAGAGGGAGAGCCTGCTGTTTACTACTGACATATAAGCACCATCTGTATTACTAAGCTTGCTGTGCATGCTTTGTGATTGCATAGTTCTAGAGGAGAACCGCCATCTCTAGACTCAGAACCAAGTCTGTATTAAGTCACTTTCAGTTTTGGTTTCTTGAGTTGTCACCAAAAAGGCTTCAAGTCCCTGAGATATTATTGTTTTTGAACATCATTTGTAGCCCACATGTTTTAAGAATGAATTCATGTCCTCTGTTACAGGACTTGTAGCCTATGTTTTCTATATTTGCAAGCCTACTTCCTTCCTAGGATGATGAGGAGTGAGGTCAGATCCCTCCAGGGCTGCTGTGAGCTGAGCAGAGAGGGAAGCACAGATTTTTGGGCATGGCAGCGAAGTGTCCCTGCATTGCTGTGGCTAAGCTGCTGGCACAGAGATACACAGCAGAGTCCCCCAGCTGCACGGGCTGGATCTTCAGAGTGGAGTTTGCTCCTTTGGGCCTCTCAGCAGAAAAGCGATTCTTAGGGAACTGGGAATCATCCAGAACTTCCTCATTCTGAGTTTATCAGATGCTCTGGGCCCTGTCCCAGGGTCTGCCAGTACCAGACAAGGGTACTATGGCCAGAAATAGGATCACACCAAAAATCCACAGCTTGCCTTTTCTGTGCAATCTGATATCTGGGAGATTGGATAACTCCAGCTCCTGTGAGACCTGAGGGGGAAAAGGCAAAGTTTCATAATGGAATGATTGGAATAATCCCTGGGAGGTGCCATGTGGAAATCACAGTGTCCTGAGGACCCACCTGCTCCCAGGAGACAGAGGACCGCCCAGCAGAGGAGCCTGGTACCCATGGCAGGTCAAGCAGAATGGATGTTCACCAGGGCAGGGTGCTTGCGAGCAGCCGCAGAGGAGAAGGGCTGTCCCTTGTCCCCACAGGGCGGTTCCCACAGTGACATCACTATCTCAGTTGCCCGAAGTGTTAGAAACCAATCAAATTGATATGCATTGTGATGTGAGACTACAATACACCAATAAAAGCACATTTAAAAAAAAAACTAAAACAGATGGAGGTTGGCTTAGCATATTCATGGACTGCATGTGAGTTTACCCACGTGTTCTCACTCACAGCTCCAGGGCTTGAGCCATCAGATCGCCCTCCACAGCCCCAGGCCCATCCAGTAACGCCTTGCTGGATGTTTCTACTTGAATGTGGCAAAGACAACTCAAGTTTATATGAACGACTGACCCTTTGTCTCACCTGTTTTTCTCTTTGGGAATTTCTCTCACCAGGCTCTCCATTCTCCCAGTGACAAGGTTGAAGCTGGGGTAAATGGTTCAGCTTCGTCCTATCAACATGTTGAACCATCTGGCATGCTTTCAGCTAAAGGGCTGAAATGATGTTCTGAGCACAGAGTTAGAGGGCTGTGTTCTGTCTGATGCCCAGTGCCTGGTTACCTCTCTCCTCACCATGCTTCATGATGCACTGTGTACTGCAGCCTTCCTTACGGTGCTGCCTGCACTTCCAGTCATCAGTGTAATAAATGCCAGGTCTGATGTGTCCTCTAAGGAAGATGGAGAGCCTGATTATCCCTGAAATGATTCCTGTAGGTATTGGAACAATAAATGCAAGATGGAGCAGACCTTACATAATCTTGAAATACTTACAACTCTAACATAGCTTACAAATAAACTGCAGTGAATAGTATTTAATTATGTTTTCTAATGGGACAACATTGAGTACGAATACATTTCTAATTGCCTGAGTGTGGGGTGGAACGGGGTGAGGGACTGGAGAAGCTCAGAACGTTGGGATGAGATAATAAAACAAAGACCTGTTTATTCAGAAGTATGGAGACAGTTCTGCTTTGTGATCAACAGTGTTCTACCAAGTTCCCCAGTCAGTATTCCCTGGTAAAGACCTGTTTGTGCAGAATTACCAGAGACATCTGTTTCCCTGGTGTTGTCCCCATCCCTGGGGTAGAAAATCTGCTCATATCAGGTCAACTCTCAATAAAGTCTCTTGGGCACTGAATTTCCCTGGGCTCCATTGGCAAAAAACTTGCACACATGTTGCTGCTTGTGGTAGCTGGGGTGGTGGGGGCTCTGTGTGAGCCCCCCCTGGGAGGAAAAGAGCATAAGGAAACCTGAGAGTGGATTCCCCTAGATCCTGGCCATGCGTTCTCCCCTGTGATCTGCTGCTGATCACTTACTACTTCCCTGTAATAAACTTAGCCATGAGCACAGCTCTAAGTCATGTGTCATGAATGCCTCTACCAGGTCTTCAAACATGGGAGTCTCGGGACCCCCAAGAGCGTGCCACAGGAGACTTTCAAGGACCAGGCTTGGAATAGCTTAGATCAATTTTAGTCACCCATTCCCACCATTCAGAGCCTGGTGACGGGGCTCCTGACCTTCCTACTCTAAGTGAAGTGGGGACCATAAAGGAGCCATGGGTGTGAGCCATGGGTGTTCGGTGGTGAGCACGTGTGGCTCTGTGCTTCTTATGGAGGCTGGGGCTTCCTGGGCGGGGTCAGGGCTCCTGAGCACAGGCCACTGCAGCCTTCCTAATTACAGAAAGCCTGCACTTTCTGTGCAGAGAGGAGGCGGCTCCGCAGCACTGTGGAGTCACTGCTGGCGCAGAAGTACACAGATGTCTGGGCAGGGGTGGCCGACTCCAGAGTGAGGAGGAAGTCCTCTGTTGTTGATCTGGAGACACTGTACCCATCGGGGACTTCTCCTTTGTCAGTGCCGTTGATGTCATAGGAGTAATAGACCAGCCTCAGCCCTTGTCCCTCGTCTTGTCGGTACCAGTACATGTAGTTATGATTGTTAGTCTGGCGGCAGCTCAAAGTTACCTTTTCTCCTGTCTCTGTGACCTTGTGTTGTGGGCTTTGAGTGATTCCAGCCTCGGTGTGTCCTGCAATAAAGAATGAGAAAGCCTGATAGTGTTGCCTAGAGAAAGGCTTGTATTGAGGACTTGGGGATTCCAGGGAAGGAAGCCCACCTACAACTCATACCCACCTGCCCACAGGAGCCTGAAGGCCACGTAGAAGAGCAGCTTGGTGCTCATTTCAGGGCCAAGAGAGAATCTCGTGTCTTCCAGCCCTGTTGGGGAAATAGAACTTGAGCTCTCAGTGACTCAGTGATGTCACTGTCCCCAGAAAATGCATGAATTGCACAGTTAATCAGCCCCACCCCTCCCCTAGAGGAACAAGTCAATTTTCAATTAATTATGTAGTTTTATGGTACACCTAATATTTTATAGTATGCATACAAAATATAACAGCTCAAAATAGAAAGAATTTGTAGTGCGTTTTTAATTTTAAGTGCATGTATTCTTTCCCTGATTTCAATAAGGAAATTTGTTCTTCAAGGCATTTTTTATCCCCATTAGTAATTCCTTATTGGTACACTGTTTTAATTTTTCCTAATATTTCTGTAATCTACAGGAATTCTGATGGCAGAAGTGTTGCCTTCTATGGCTTCTCTGCTAAAAGTTACCTCCGAATACCTTTTACTAGTTTTTCTCTATGCCCACACTCTGGATAATTAGATGTCAGCCTGTAGTGCTCTCCCTTACAAGAGCCACCTGACATACAGAAAGGATTGAAAACATCACGGTCAGGGTCAGTACAACATGAAGAACTACTTTCTGCCAACTCACACCAGTCCAGCTGATGGGAATCCCGCCCTCCAGCCTCGGGCCTCACTGTGTCCTCATGGGGATGAATTCTACCTTAGTCTCAGGTGAGGCCATGGTCTCTGGACCACCTAAATCTTGGTGATGTGCTGCCTGTCATAAAAAGAGAAGCCTCATGGGAGATGTGGAGGAGACATTTGCTAATAAATACATGTGTCTGCTGCCTTCAGGGTCATAGTGAGATGCTCAATCTTCATTTAGATTTTCCCCCACCATATAGGAGACTATGGATGGGGTCATAAATCTGCTATCCTGTAAAACTTATATGTTAATTCATATATAGGTCATATCTCAGTTTGAGGTCTCTTTACTCTGTCTACACACCTTGATGGGTTAAAATAATGCAGAATCAGCCGGGCGTGGTGGCGCACACTTGTAATCCCAGTACTTGGGAGGCTGAGACCGGAGGTTCCGGGTTTGCGGCCAACCTCAGCTACTTAGTGAAGCCCTCTGCAACTTAGTGAGACCCTGTTTCAAAATAAAGAATAAAAAAATAGGGCTTGGGGTATAGCTCGGAGGTAGAATGTCCCTGGGTTCAATCCCCAGTACCGCAAAAAAAAAAAAAAAAAAAAAAAACAAACCAACCAACCAAACAACCAAACAAACAAAATCTGCGGAATCAGAAGTAGAGATCAAAAGGTCAGTATAGGGCCCACGTGGGGAGGATATGGCAGGCAGGCCCAGGAAGGGCTTTCCCATCCATGCCCAGAGCCTAGTTGCTCCCAGGAAACTAAGAGTCACCAATCAATGAGCCCACTGCCCCATGGATGGCTCGGGGAAAGAAAAGAGTTATTAGCTCAGGACTTAATTTTTTTTTGCAGGACAGATGGAACTCCATAGCTCTGAGGATCATTTCCAAAATAAAGTATTGTCTGTTTATACAGTTAGTCTTCCAAACAATATGCCAACTTCTCTAGGGAGATAAGTATCTTCCAGGAATGTCACCTTTTCATTTACTTTTTAGTTTATTATCAAGTAACAAGTTTTCTATTATTGAAAATAGACTCTTCATCTTGGAGCTATGACAGAAGAAACATTCTCTACCTTATTATTATTTTATGTATCTTGGAAGTTGATAAAATTTCATAAAAGCACTACTCATAACATGACTTCCCACTCCTGCTCAGATGCTCTTTTTTTTTTTACATGTTTTTATTGGTGCATTGTAGTCTCACCTCACAATAAATATCAGTTAAGTGTTAGCATACATGCACACAGCTCTTGGTGTCCCTCTCCCCCCACCTACCTCCCCCCCCACATGTAGCACTGAGAATGATATTGGTATAATCTCATATGTACACATTGTTTATGATAGTAATTCCATATATTTACTTCTTTCTTGCCCTTCCCCTTCCCTTGTACCACTTCCCTTGCACCACTGAGGGTTCTCTGTTGTCACTGGAGTCCCTTTTGTGTCCCCACTACTCCCTAGGTTGCGCATATTAATGAAAACATATGCCCCTTCTTTTTTTGTGATTGGCTAATCTCGCTTAACATAATGTTCTCCAGATCCTTCCATTTTCTTGCAAATGCTGTTGTTTTGTTCTTCTTTATGGCCGAGTAGAATTCCATTGTGTGTATTTCCCACAATTTTGTAATCCACTCGTCTGTTGATGGACACCTAGGTTGGTTCCATAATTTGGCCACTGTGAATTGTGCTGCTATGAACATGGGTATGCATATATTACTGTAGTTTTCTAGTTTCAACCCCTTTGGTATGATACCCAGTAGTGGTATAGCCGGATCATATGGTGGATCCATTCCCAGTTTTCTGAGGAATCTCCACACTGATCTCCACAGTGGTTGAACTAGTTTGCAATCCCACCAACAGTGTAGAAGAGTCTCAGTTTCCCCACATCCTCGCCAACATTTGTTGTTGTTTGACTTCTTAATGATTGCTATTCTAATTGGGGTTAGATGAAATCTTAGAGTAGTTTTGATTTGCATCTCCCTGATTGCTAATGATGTTGAGCATGTTTTCATCTATCTATTGGCCATTTGTATTTCTTCTTTCGTGAAGTGTCTATTCATTTCAGTTGCCCACTTCTTGATCGGGTTATTTGTTTTTTTAGTGTAAAGTCTTTTAAGTTCTTTGTATATTCTAGATATTAGATCTCTGTCAGAGGGATAGCTTGCAAAGATCTTCTCCCATTCCGTAGGCTTTCTCTTTAAGCTCTTGATGGTTTCCTTTGATGAGCAGAAGCTTTGTAGTTTAATGCTATCCCACTTATTAATTCTTGTTTTAATTTCCTGTGCTTTGGAGGTCTATTGAGGAAGTTTCTACCTGTGCCTATATTATGGAATGTTGGACCTATGGCTTCTTCTAATAATTTCACAGTCTCTGGTCTAACTTCCAGGTCTTTGATCCAGCTCGAGTTGACTCTTGTGCAGGGTGAGAGGTAAGGATTCAGTTCCATTTTTCTACAGGTAGATAACCAGTTTTCCCACCACCATTTGTTGAAAAGACTGTCCTTTCTCCAATGTATGTGTTTGGCACCTTTGTAGAAAATCAATTGGCTATAAGTTTGTGAACTTGTTTCTGAATATTCTATTCTGTTCTACTGGTCTATGTGTTTGTTTTTGTGCCAATACCAGGTTAATTTTATCACTATAGCTTTGTAGTATAATTTGAAATTAGGTATTGTGATGCCTCCAGCATGGTTCTTATTGCTGAGAATTGTTTTGGCTATTCTGGGTCTTTTGTTTCTCCATATGAAATTAATGACTGATTTTTCTAGATCTGCAAAAAATGATGGTATTTTGATAGGGATTGCATTGACTCTGTAGATCATTTTTGGGAGGAAGGCCATTTTGATAATATTTATTCTGCCTATCCAAGAGCAGGGGAGATCTTTCCATCTTCTAAGATCTTCTTTGATTTCTTCCTTCAGTGTTCAATAGTTTTCATTGTAGAGGTCTTTTACCTCTTTGGTTAAGTTTATTCCTAGGTATTTGATTGGTTTTGAAGTTATTGTGAATGGAATTGTTTTCTGGATTTCTTTCTCAGTGGATTCATGGTTGGCGTATATGAAAGCTACTGATTTTTTAGGTTGATCATGTATCCTGCTACACTGCTCAATTTGTTAATCAGCTCTAGTAGATTTTTGGTTGAGTTCTTTGGGTCTTCTAGGTATAGGATCATATCATCTGCAAATAAAGATAATTTTAGTTCTTTTCCTATTTGAATTCCTTTGATATCCTTCTCTTGTCTTATTGCTCTGGCAAGAGTTTCAAGGAATATATAGAAAAGGAGTGGTGATAGTGGGCATCCTTGTCTTGTTCCTGATTTTAAGGGGAATTCTGGCAATTTTTCCCCCCATTCAATATGATGTTGGTTTTGGGTTTCTTATATAATGACTTAATGATGTAGAGGTATGTTCCTTCTATTCCGATTTTTTGTAGAGTTCTTAACATGAATGGGTGTTGAATTTTGTCAAATGCTTTGTCTGCATCTATTGAAATGATCATGTGATTCTTGTTTTTAGTTCAGTTTATGTGGTGGATGACATGTATTGTTTTGCTTATGTTGAACCAGTCTTGCTTTCCTGGGATGAAACCAACTTGGTCATGGTGTATGCTTTTCTCAATATGGTTTTGAATGCGCATGGCTAGTATTTTATTTAGAATTTTTGTGTCTATGTTCATTAATGATATTGGTCTGTAATTTTCTTTCCTTGAGGTATCTTTATTTGTCTTTGGTATTAATGTGATGTTGGCTTCATAAAAAGATTTTGGAAGAATTCCATCTCTTTCCATTTCACAGAATAGCTTGTGAAGTATTGGTTTTAGTTCGTCTGTGAAGGCTTTGTAAAATTCAGCTGGAAAACCATCTGGACCTGGGCTTTTCTTTGATGGAAGACTTTTTATTGCTGTTTCTATCTCTGTGCTTGCTATTGGTTGATTCAGTTTTTCTATATCCTCTTGGTTCAATTTAGGTAGGTTGTATGTGTCTAGAAATCCTTTGATTTCTTCCATATTTTCCATTTTATTGGAATATAAGTTTTCAAAGTAGTTTCTTATGATCCTCTGGATTTCTTCACTATCTGTGGTGATACCCCCTTTTTCATTTCTGATTTTGGTAATTTGAGTTGATTTTCTCCTTTTGGTTAGGTTAGCTGGTGGTTTGTCAATCTTATTAATCTTCTCAAAGAACCAGCTTCTTGTTTTGTTGATTCTTTGTATTGTTTATTTATTTATTTATTTATTTATTTATTTATTTATTTATTTTTTGCGGTACCAGGGATTGAACCCAGGGGTGTTCTACCTCCCTGCTACACCCCCGGCCCTATTTTTTTATACTTTATTTTAAAACCGGGTCTCACGAAGTTGCAGAGGGCCTCACTAGGTAGAGAGAGAGAGAGAGAGAGAGAGAGAGAGAAGACAGGGGGAGAAAGAAAGAGAGAGAGAGCATGCTGAGGCTGGCTGCGAACCTGGATCCTCTGGTCTTTGCCGCCCAAAGTACTGGGATTACAAGCGTGCGCTACCACGCCCAGCTTGTTTTTTTATTTTCTATTTCATTAATTTCTGCTCTGATTTTAGTTATCTCCTGCCTTCTACTGGCTTTGGGTTTCAACTGTTCCTGTTTTTCAAGATCCTTGAGGTGTGTCATTAGGTTATTTATTTGGATGTTTTCTGTTTTTCTTATGTGGGCACCCAGTGCTATAAATTTTCCTCTTAACACTGCCTTCAAGGTGTCCCACAAATTTTGATATGTTGTGTCTTTATTTTCACTTAATTCCAGGAATTTTTTTTAATTTCTCCCCTTATTTCTTTTCTGATCCAGTCCTCATTCAGGAGTGTATTGTTCAGTCTCCATGTACTTATGTGATTACTTTTTGTCTTCCTGTTGTTAATTTCCAGTTTCAATACATTGTGATCTGAGAAGATGCAGGAAATTATATCACATCTTTTGAATTTGTTGGTGCTTGATTTTTGACCCAGTATGTGGTCTATTTTGGAGAATGTTCCATTGGCAGCTGAGAAAAATGTGTATTCAGGTGTCGTTGGTTGTAATAATCTGTATGTGTCTATTAGATCCATTTGGTCTATAGTTTTCTTTAAGTCTGAATAATCTTTATTCATCTTTTGTCCGGAGGATCGATCTAGTGGCATGAGTGGTGTGCTGAAGTCTCCCAATATCAATGTGTTTGGGTCTATTTGGGACCTGATGTTCCAAAGACTGTTTTATGAATGTGGGTGCGCCCACATTTGGGGCATAAATGTTTACTATTATTATATCTTCTTGGATTGTTCCTTTTATTAATAAGACGTGACTCTCTTTGTCTCTTCTGATGTGTTTTAGCTTAAAGTCTGTTTTGTTTGATATAAGCATTGCTACCCCTGCTTGTTTTTGATCTCTGTTTGCATGGTATATCTTTTTCCATCCTTTTACCTTTAGTGTATGAGTATCTTTGGTTTGAAGGTGAGTTTCTTGTAAACAGCATATAGTTGGGTTATGCTTTTTGATCCACATTGCAAATCTATGCCTTTTAATTGGGGAGTTAAGTACTTTGATATTCAATGTTATTATTGAGATACGATTTTTGTTTCCTATCATTTTGAGTTCTATTTTCTATTTTCTGTAGTGATAAATCTCCTTGTTTAGTTACCTATCTGGTGGAGTTCACCTCTCTTGTGGTTCTGGAAATTGTTTTTCCTTCTTTGTGGTTTATTTCTTTTATGATATTCTCTAATGTTGGCTTGGTTCTCATGAATTCTTTAAATGTTTGTTTATCATGGAACATTTTTATTTCTCCATCAATTTTAAATGATAGCTTTGCTGATATAGAGTCTTGGTTGGAAGTCGTTTTCTTCCAGGATCCGGAGTACTTCATACCAATCCCTCCTGGCATTCCTGACTTGGGTTGAGAAGTCTGGGGTAATTTTTATTGTTTTTCCCCTGTATGTCACCCGTTCTTTTGTTCTTGCTGCTTTTAGGATTCTTTCTTTGGCCTCCATGTTAGTCATTTTAATTATTACGTGGCATGGGGTGGTCCTTCTTTGGTCCTGTCTTAATGGTGTTCTATATGTCTCTTGTATGTGAATATCCAAGTCTTTTTCTATGTTCGGATAATTCTCTGAAATTTTTTCTTTGAAGAGGTTTCTTATACCCTTGGTCTATGTTTCTAAACCTTCTTCAATGCCTTTTATCCTTAGATTAGGACGTTTTGTATTGTACTGTATTTCTTGGATGGCCAGGGTGTGTTGTTGTAATATCTTCTGTATATCGGTGACTGTGTTTTCAGTTTTGAATGAACTGTCTTGCAGGAGTGATTCCCTGTTTTCCATGTGGTTGAGCCTACTAGAGTTGGTTTCTATTGCAGTCTTTAATTCGTTTATTGACTCCTTCATTTTGTTCAGAGTTTCTTTCTGATTCTTCCTTAGAGCCTCAGCTTCCTCCTTCATCTCCTCTATGCTTTCTTTGAGACCTTTCATCATTCTGAAGATCAAAATTCAGAATTGTCCATCTTGCATTTCCTGCAGGTCAGAGTCAGTGATCTCACTTGTTGATGCATTGTGGGTGTTTCTTGTTTCCTCACTGTTCCTCATTCTTGTATTTTCAGTGTTTTCCATTTTGTGTTTCTGTTGCCTCTGCATCATCTTCCTTTCTGTGTATATGACCTCTTGATGGTCCCTGTAGTCCCAATTGGGTCAGTACGATGCAGACTGTGGTTCCCTCCTGTCTGGTTGTCTGGGGTGTGGTATTGTGTGTGTGTGTGGGGGGGGGTACGCAGGCTCCGGAGCTCGGGTGTTGGCACATGAGGAGCACTTTGAGGCATGGTGTTGGGTGAAGGCACCAAGGCATGGGTGATGGTGTTGGTAGGTGTCCAGTTTCTGAGGCATGGGTGCTGGGGATTGCCCGGGCCCCAAGGGATGCACTCGTGCTCTGGGTCTTGGGCAATGTCACCGGAGGGTGCCTGGGCTCTGATGCGCTGCACTGAGGATTTCGTATGGGACCCTGGGGGGTACAGGCTCCGGGTATCGAGTAGCGGCACCTAGGGGTGCACAGGTTCTGAGGCGCGGCACAGAGGATAGCGCGTGGGTCCCAGCGGGTAGCGTGTGCTCCTGTATCTCAGGTGGCAGTGCCGGAGTGTGCCCTGGCTCAGAGACAGCCCAGAGTTTCCCGGGTCTTGGGTGGCGGCACGGGAGGGTATCCGGGCTCTGAAGCGTGGCACAGAGGCTCCTGCCCAGGGGAGAGAGATGCAGGCTCTGGGGCTCGGGTGGCGTCGCCAGAGTCCCAGGCGGGGCACAGAAGGCCGCCCGGGATGCGCAGGAGGTCGCTGGGGTCTGAGGCCGGGCGCGGAGGGCCGCCCGGGTCACGCAGTGTGGTGCTGGGTTCTGAGGCGTGGTGCGGAGGCCTGCTTGGGTCTTGCAGGAGGACGATGGGCTCTGAGGTTGGGCGCAGAGGGTCATCCTGGTAGAGCTGGAGGGCGTGGGAGTCAGAAGCCGGGTGCGGAGGGTTGCCCTGGTCGCTCTGGTGGCCGCGGAAGTCCGAGGTGGGGCGCGGAAGTCCGAGGTGGAGCGCGGGAGTCCAAGGCTGGGCATGGAAGGCCGCCAGGGTCACCCAGGAGGATGCTGGGGTCCGGGGCCTGGCGCAGGGGCCGTCGGGGTGACATGGGAGGACGCCGGGGTCCTCAGCTGCTCTTCAAATGCAAGGTAATGTTTTGCCTGATATAAGTGATCAAAATCAGGAAACATCATGAAAGTTTAGGAGAACTTTCATTTTGGTGGTCTAGAGATTTAGGTTTTAATCTTGGCTTTGATGCTTATAAAAATAAAATGCTGGGACTATCCATGAGCCACAGCTTCCTGTCTATCAAGTGACCTATTGAGATCATCATCATCTATGAAGTGAACACTCTAGTGTCTCTCCTTGCATTAAACACATTATATGCTCATCCTCTAGCACAGAGTAGGGGCTCCTGCCACTTGCCAGGAATTGGAAGGAGCTGGCAGAGATGTGAGAACATCCGGTGGCACTGAGGACTGAACGTTCAGGAGCACTCTGGCTGAGTTCAGCAGGGCAGACAGAGGATCGGCAAAGAACCAGACGCATCTTGGGGCCTGGCTAAGGCTGTGTGACATCCTCACTCCTCTCCCTCTGGGGTTCCATCACTCTTCCCATCTAATGCAGGCTGCTAGACAAGCTTAAATTTGGGATGCCTTTCTGGGGTTCCATCACTCTTCCCATCTAATTCAGGCTGCTAGACAAGCTTAAATTCATGTAGGGCTGCAATTCATGGCTCCTTGTCCTAAAATTCACCTGAGCATATCAGTGTATGTGGGGAGACTATGACTGCCAGCACTACCTCCAGTTCATCAGGTGATGTCCAGGATGTTGCACCAAGCCTAGACTCTTGTCCTGAATCCCCTCTCCAGAAAACTCTAGGGCGTGTGTGTGTGTGTGTGTGTGTGTGTGTGTGTGTGTGTGCGCCTGCCTGCGTGAGACTGTACCTGCAAACTGCCCCCTAGTGGCCAGTGGTGCAATCACTAATCTGTAGCTCCCTGGAGGCTGTCCTGGGAGTCTGTGAGCTTTCTACAGAGGCATCAGGATCTGCAGGACTCAGCGCAGGTCCCTTTGATTTGATGTTTTCCTGCTGTAGTCTCTGCTGTTGCCTGTGGGAATAAAAGAGGCATGAAGCACCCCCCAAAAAAATCAATAAAAATTCTAAATCTGAATAGTTAGTGCTATAGAAAGAAATGCCTGTGAGTTGTTAGATGCCAGATTCCGTTGAAATGGGCAGGACCTGGGTACAACACTATTTGCATGCTTATTTGTTTGTTTATGGTACTGGGGGTTAAACCTAGGGACATTTTTCCTCTGAGCTATATCCCCAGCCCTATTTTATTTTTTTAATTTTGAAACAGGGTCTGTTGCTGAGGCTGGCCTTGAACTTGCAATCCTTCTGTCTCAGTCTCCCAACTACTGGGTTTACAGGCTTGCACCACCATGCCCAGCTAAAAAAAAATCTCTTTAAGCAAAGGAAAAGCTGGGTGTGGTGGCGCATGCTTGTGATCCCAGTACTTGGCAAGCTGAGACAGGAGGATTGCAGGTTTGAATCCAGCCTTGTCAACTTAGCAAGATCCTGTTTTCAAATCGGGCTGGGGGTATAACTTGAAGGTAGAAGGCTTTGGGTTCAATCCCTAGTACCACACACACACACACACACAAAAGCAAAGGAAATTCCCAGAAGGGCTGAGGCTGAACTTCTATTAGTCAGTAAGTCTTCCAAACACCTGGGGGAAATGAACAAACCTGTTCCAAGAAGAGGAAACTGTTTTCTTTTTAAATCTTCTTTCTTTAAATACCCTGTTCAACTCTTTTGCTTCCTTTTGCATTGTATTGTTAGTCTTTATGATTAATTTATAGGAATTCTTTGCATTATTAATGTACTGTTCCCTTTCATATATATGAAAGTAATTTATAACTATTACATATGCATACACATGTATATATATTTATACTTAATTATCTCTTTTGAAGAACATTTTATCATTTTAATTGCATTAAATTCTTTATATATGAGGAAAGAGACCAGTAGAATAGTGGAATAGTGGAAGGGATTAGGGTAGGGGGTTGGGGGAGTGGTAAAGGAGGAATGAGGAAGGGAACAGTTCAACTAATGTTATGTTTATATGTGAAGGTATCTCTACCAAACTCACTAACATGTATGGGGAGGGAGGAGGAAGGAGCTGGGTGGGATGTGGAAGAAAATATACTGAGGATGTGAGATCTTCCTTTCTTTCCTTTCTGCTTTCTTTTCCTCCTCCTGCCCTCCCTCTCTCCCTCCCTCCCTTTTCTTCTCTCTTTTCAGTACTGGAAATCAAACACAGTCTTCCTAATTACACTTTCTGTGCAGAGAGGAGGCAGTGCTGCAGCGCTGTGTAGTCACCGCTGGCGCAGAGGTACACAGATGTCTGGGCAGGGGTGGCCGACTCCAGAGTGAGGAGGAAGTCCTCTGTGTTTGATCTGGAGACACTGTACCCATCGGGGACTTCTCCTTTGTCAGTGCCGTTGACCCCATAGGAGTAATAGACCAGCCTCAGCCCTTGTCCCAGGTCTTGTCGGTACCAGTACATGTAATCATGGTTGTTAGTCTGGTGGCAGCCCAAAGTCACCTTTACTCCTGTCTCTGTGACCTTGTGTCGTGGGCTCTGGGTGATTGCAGCTTCCATGTGTCCTGCGATAAAGAATGAGAGAGTCTGATTATGTTGCCTACAAGAAAGACTCGTGTTGAGGACCTGGGGATTCCAGGGAAGGAAGACCACCTATGACCCACACTCACCTGCCCACAGGACCCCGAGGGCCACGTAGAAGAGCAGCTTGGTGCTCATTTCAGGGCCAGGAGAGAATCTCAAGTCTTTCCGTCCTGTTGAGGAAACAGAGCTCCAGCTCTCAGTGACTCAATGATGTCACTGTCCCCAACAAGTGCTTGAACTGCAGTAAACCAGCCAAACTCCTTTCCTACAGGAACAAGTCTATTTTCAATTAATTATGTATTTTATGGCATACCTAACATTATTTTATAGTATATATACAAAATTTAATAGCTCAGAATGGAAAGAATTTGTAATCTGTTCTTAATTACAAATGAAGGTAGTATTTCCCTGATTTTAGTAAGAATATTTGTTCTTCAAGGCATTTTTTATTCCTGTTAGGATGTAATTCCTTATCGGTACACTGTTTTAATTTTTCCTAATTTTTCTGTAGTGGAAGATATATCCTATAGCAGTCCTGGTGCCTTCTATGGCTTCTCTGCTCAAAAGTCGCCTCCAAGTGCCTTTTACTAATTTTTCCCTTTGCTCACACCCTGGGTAATTGGATGTTAGCCATCGGTGCTCTCCTCCCTTACCAGAGACACCTGCCATCCAGAAAGGTTTGAAATCACCATGGTCAGGGGCACTACAATGTGAAGAACTGTTTTCTGCCATCTCTGACCAGTCCAGCTGATGGGAATCCCGCCCTCCACCCTAGGCCTCACAGTGTCTTCATGGGGATGAAATCTACCTTAGTTTCAGGTGAGGCCACGGTCCCTGGACCACATAGGTTTTAGTGATGTCCTGCCTGTCAAAAGAAGAAAAGCCTCATGGGCGATGTGGAGGAGACACTTGCCAAGAAATACACATGTCTGTTGCCTCGTCATTCAGAAAGTAAAAGGATATTGATGGAGCCATACATTTGTTCCCCTGAAAAACTCACATGTTATTTCCTATACAGGTCATATCTCAGTGTGAGGCCTCTTTGCTCTGACTAGAGGTCTTAATGGATACTTTCCATACTCACTCCAATGAGAAAAGACAGAATAAGAAGTAGATATAAAAAGGAGGTCAGCATAGTACCCACATGGGGAGGCTGTGGCTGGCCAGTCCAAAAGGGCTTTTCTATTCATGCCAAGAACTCAGCTGCTCCCAGGAAACCAAAAACACCAATCCATGAGCCCACAGCCCCATGATTGGCTCAGGGCGACAAAGGGGAGGTTACAGCTCAGGACTTGGATTTTTTGTGCAGGACACATGGAAATCCATGGCTCTTAGGATCATTTCCAAAATGAGTTATGATCTACCCAAACAGTTAGTTTTACAAATAATACACTGATTTCTTTGGGAAGAAAATCATCTATTAGGAATATCACCGATTTTTCCGTTTAGTTTATTATTAAAATGTTTCTATTGTTGAAAATATACTTTTTATATTGGAACTATGACAGGATAAACATTCTATGCCTTGTTATTATATATCCTGGAAGTTGATAATAAGCCACATAAGTAACCATTTTTCAGAACATGGCTTTCCATCCCTACTCTGCTGCTCTTGAAATGCAAGACAGTGCTCTGCCTAATATAATTGATCAAAACCATGGAAGACCATGAAAGCTTGGGAGAATTTTGATATTTGAAGCCTAGAGATTTAGGTTCTAGTCTTGGCTGTGACACTTATAAAAATGAAATACTGGGAAAGTCCATGATCTACAGCTTCCTGCCTACAAAGTGATATATTGAGATCATCTTCATTTACAAAGTGAACACACTAGTGTCTCTCCTTGCGTTAAACACATAATATATGCTCTATATAATATATGCTATATCTTCTAGCACATAGTAGGGCCTCCTGCCACTTGCCAGGAATTGGAAGGAGCTGGCAGAGATGTGAGAACATCGGTGGCACTGAGGACTGAATGTTCAGGAGCTCAGCAGGGCAGAGAGAGGATCAGCAAAGAACCAGAAGCATCTTGGGGCCTGGCTAAGGCTGTGTGGCATCCTCACCCCTCTCCCTCTTACATCCTCAGCAGGGACAGGATGGTTTGGGTACAGAAAGCCACTGACTCTGCAGGCCTGTGCCAAGCTGCTGGCACAGAGGAACAGGGCCGAGTCCCCCAGCTCCAAGGCGCTCACGTGCAGCTCAGAGTGGTAGTCATCGAACTGCTGAGCTGAGAACGATCAGGGATGTTTCCTTTTTCTCTCTCCATCTTTTCATAATATTGAATGAGGAACTGGGGGCTCTGACCAGGAGCCTGCTGGTACCAGGACACACTTGTTTGTCCAGAGATAGGATTGCATTTCAGAGTGGACTTTCCTCCCTTGGCTTTGATTAGGTGTCTTGGGGACTGGATGACCCCAGCATCCTCTGACCCTGGGGAGGAGAGATACTAAAGTGAACATGTTGCCTAGTGAGGATTTGATACTCCAGCAACTGTAATGTCAGTGGCTCCAGGGAATGTCCCCTGTGCTCAGGACTCACCTTGCTCCCAGGAGACAAAGGGTCACACAGTAGAGGAGCCTGGGGCCCCAGATAGAGTCAGGTAGGACAGGACCAGACATGTCTCCTCTCAGGGCGCTTGTCTCCAGGATGGGAGAGCAGGTGCTGGCCCCTCCCTTTTCTCTGTTTGGAGGGTTTGCATGTGACACCAGTGATGTCACCATTCTGATGTCAGTGTCTCTGTGGGCTCTGTAGGCCCCCTGCACCTCTGGACCTGCTCAGCAGTTCCCCCATTATGTGTAGCCTTCTGTGGGGAAGGGGGCGAGAACTGGCTGTGCTGAGCAGGCAGGGCAGGGTGTTGGGTAGATGTCCATCCTCACAGCTCTGACTTTCTCCCTGAGGGGACAGCACTCTTGTTCCTCCTCTCTCCCCTGGATGGGAGTCCCCCTGTAGCTCCATCACTCTCCCCATCTAATGCAAGCTCCTAGATAGGCCTGGAATCATGCAGGGCTCATGGCTCCCTGTCCTGGCAATCACCTGCACTTACCAGTGTATGTGTGCAGACCACGATTACTCCATGCTGTGGAAACATTACCCCTGGATCTTCAGCTGTTGTCTGGAATACTGGCACCAAGCCAAGACTCATACTGAACCTCCTTTCCAGGGAGGGCGTTGTGGGGCTCATTCCATGTACCCATTTCGCCCTCTAGTGGCCATCTGTGCAGTCACTAATCTGTAGCTCCCTGGAGGCTGTGGTGGGAGGCTGTGAGCTTTCTATAAGAGGCATCAGGATCTGCAGAACACAGCACAGCGAATCCCGATTTGAGGTTCACCTGCCACAGGCTCTGCTGTGGCCTGTGGGGGTGGGAGCAGCATGAAGTAACCCCCCCAAAGGGAATAAAAATTCTAAATCTCAAGTAGAGTGAGAAATCTGCCAGTTGTTAGATGCCAGATGTCTTTGGAGTTTGGCAGGACCTGGATAAACCACCTTCTTTAAACAAAGGAAATTCCTGAACTTTTAGCAGTCAACAAGTCTTCTCAGCATCTGGGGAAATTAACCCATTAGCCCCAAGGAGAGGAAACTGCTTACTTATTTATCTTCTTTCTTTCAACATCCTGTTCAACTCTTTTTTTTTTTTTGCATTGAATTGTTAGTAGTCTTTATGGTTGATTTGTAGGGATTTTTTATATTATTATTATACTATTCTCTTTCATATATATGGAATTATTAACTTTTGAAGAACATTGATAAGGGACAATTTTCTCTACGGTGGATAGGATAAGACATTTCCTACCTGTCTCAGGAGTCTTTGCCTACCCCATAGTCATGAAGATAGTTTGCTGAATTTTCTTCCAGAAGATTTAGAGTTGAGATTTTAGATCACCTAGGACTTGGAAATATCTCTTATTTGATTTTGCTTTTGGTATGGTTAGGTTTGCAAACTCTTTCTGTAACAGGTCATATTTTAGGTTTTCTGTACCATGCAGTCTTTGTCTTAACTACTCATTTTTGCAACTGTAGTTCAAAAGCCGTCACAGACAACGTGGAAAGGAATGGGTGTGGTTATGGTCCAATAAAACTTTATTGATACTAAAATTTGGATTTTATGTAATCTTCATAGGCTACACATACTATTTAAAGTTGTTTAACAGTTTAAAAACACTGTTAGCTTCTGGGCCATATGGAAATGAGCACAGGCCAAATTTTTCCTGTGTGTCACAGTTTGTCCACATCTGCCTTATGGAATGAGATGAGGATTGAGACACATTATTCTTCCATATCAATAAACATTCCAGTACTGTTTGTTGAAAATACTATTTTCTTTTTTTTTTTTTGCTACTTATAGTGTTTAATCTAGGGATTACAATTTGCATCTTTTTTTTTTTTGGCGGTACCAGGGATTGAACCCAGGGGCATTCTACCTCTGATCTACACCCCCAGCCCTATTTTTTATTCTTTACTTTGAAACAGGGTCTCACTAAGTTGCAGAAGGCCTAAGTAGCTGAGGCTGGCTGTGAACCTGGATCCTCTGGTCTCAGCCTCCCAAGTACTGGGATCACAAGTGTGCACCACCACGCCTGGCTTCAATATGCATCTTTGACTTACAAAATTACATGAAAAAATAATGTGTTAGCCATATGTTTTAAATAAATGCTCTTTATTAATAAAGGAAGTCTTGTATTTCTGTGGGTTTGCCAAAACTTTTTATCAGGAATGGATACTGAATTTTATTAAATGATTTTTTTGGCATGTATACATGTGATCACATGGTTTTCTTCTTTTTCTTCTTCTTCTTCTTCTTCTTCTTCTTCTTCTTCTTCTTCTCCTTCTCCCTTCTCCCTTCTCCCTTCTCCCTTCTCCCTTCTTCTTCTTCTTCTTCCCCCCCCTCTCCTGTTAAACCTGTGTAGTACTGAGCTAAATCCCACTTGGTCATGATGTATTATCATTTTCAGATATTGTTGGACTCCATATACTGTCATTTTAAAAGGACATCACTGAATCTGTGTTAATGAGAGTTATTCCTGGGTACTTCTTTGTTATTATATCTCTGACTTTGATGTCAGAGTAGTGCTGGCCTCAGAACAAATAGAGTAGAATTCCTTGTTCTTCAACATTCTTCAATTGTGGATCTCAGCTTAGAGGGCCCTCATACCTTTTGCATAGTTGTTGGTAGCCCAGCAATAACTCAATAACTGAACATTCTCAACATGTGCCTAATGTTGGATTCAAGCCCAAGTTTTACTAAATCCTTTCCCTCTAGACTGTTCTCCCAGACCCTTCCTAGAGTTCTCTGAGGCCCAGTGACCTCACAGTGTCATCTCGTGACCAATAACTGAGATTTCATCATTGTCTCTTCTTTCATGGCCTGCGGATTGCTTGGAAATGTCTGCATAATTACCAGGGAAATTTTTCTGAAGTAGTAAGGGGCAATTTTTATTATGCATTTCCTTAAACCCTCATGCCAACAATAATTCTAGGCCTGACTATTCTTTGAGTTACCACAATTAATCTCTCCCTCATTCTACATCTATAAACTGTAGAATATAGAATAAAACAGAAAGTAAAGATGATTCTATAATATATTTCAAAGGAATCTCAGAAATCTACATTCCACAAGCATAAACATTTGGTTATGGCCCAGTTGTCTACAACTGTGGTCTGTGTTGTATTTAAACCTAAGTGTCAGAGCTTGTCCCATTATTAAGACCAGGTGCCTCAGAGTTCATGTGCATGAAGGTGGATAATGTTGGATCAAGGTTCAGGACAGAAGTTCCTAGAATGATATCCGAAGGCCGGGGAATTTCAATCTGTGTCCTGGTTTTGCTCACTCCCAAGAGACACATGGCAACAAAACAGGGAGTGCTTCATGATGCCACCATTAGAATAGAACCAGCACAACTCTTTTCCAAGGACATTATTCCTGGGAAAAGAAATGTGGTGTACCAAGCCATCATAATTTCTGATAAGTGAGCTACTCTTGGGGAAACTTAACTACCCTTCACCTGCTGTGTACGGGCGCTCCTGTCTTGGCTGGTCTGTGACATTCAGTACATCTTGGAGAATGGGGTTGTCTCTGAGGACTCCAGAAACCCAGGATCCATAATCATATCAGTTATGATCATGGGTTTAGGTTTCATAGATACAAACTGCAGCTTCACCCACACATAGGCTGATAATTTTATATAATAACATAATTTGTATTTATATTAAGTTATATATAACAACATATATATGTATGTATACATATGTGTATGCATAAATGAATTAAATGCAAACATATCTAAATCTCTTTCTCTGTATCCCTTCCTTTTCTTTTTATCCCCCCAATGGAAACATTAAGAAATAGCCTAGGTTATCAGTAATATGTTGGTAGACTTTACACTCATCCAGGTAAAGGTACACGCCCTATTTTAAATTGAAAATCCCCATAGCAAATGGCAAAGTGGCTTGCACAAACAAATGTTCCAATCCTTGTTCAACAAGTGACTCTTTCATAAACCATAAATATAAGAGATCCCCTCACACACAGAGACACTTCTTAACTTTTTCTGAACCCTGGACTGGGTAATTGGGAACTAAAATGTAAATACCACCAGGACTCAAGTCCTAACATCAAAGGTTTGTTCTACCATTGGTCAATATAAGACAATTAAGGAGGAAAAGTATGCATCACACCACTTAGTTCCAACTTACAGTGAAAGAACTATACTTTGAAGTCATCTGTTCTCCTTTGAGTAGATTAAGAGGTCACATTAATCTTGAGTTAAACCTGCTTGTCCAGACTCCAGCGTCATGGAAGCTCATGAAGGAAAAGATAGAAGCAAGAGATAAATCCTGCTTCTGAGTATGAGGAAGTCTGGAGTTACAGTTATAAAAAGAAAAACATAGAGAAGACATATCTTGCTTGTCTCTAGAATTCACCTGGGAACACAGGTGGATTCAGAAGAACAAGAGCCTGGAGAACATAGCAGGATCCAGAGAGGTGTATGACCAGATGTCTGGGTATAGGATATCCTGTCCTGTGAGAAATGCTGTTAAGTCAGCTCACCTAGTCTGGAAACTCCATTTCCAGAATCGTTCTGGTTAGACTTGGTCCATGAGCCATTTGTGCAGGATTTAGAAGATAGAAATGAAAGAGTGGCCATTACACTTGGAAGGTTGCTATGGTCAGACGGTGAGACAGTGACAGACAGACCCAGAGATGTGCAACAGACTAAGCAGGTTCTCTCCCTTTTGCTCTCTGGACTTAGTTTATCTTTCCAGATGGTGACTCACACAGCAAGGCTTACCCCAACGTCCTTGGCTGTGGACCCACTGAGATGGCCCCACACAGAAGTTACAGCTTTCCCCAGGAGCAGGTTTCCATGGACATCTTCTGCTCCCCTTCAGGTCCTGCTGGGCTTCTGGGAGGCTCTGACCACCCTTCCCCTGCAACTCCAGCCTGAACTCCCACACTACAGATCCAACAGCCCTGACTACAGCCATTGCTCAGACCTTCAATCTCTCCTTTCCAGACCTGCTCCTCCTCAACTCTATCACATTGGCATAACTTTAGAGCTTATAAGAGAGGAATTGACCTGGGCAGGGAGGTGAGGGGGCAGATCCCTCAGGAGGAGGATACCTGAGATCTGAAGAAGGGGTAGGACATTACTTCTATAAGAAGGAAGGCTCCATGCCCAAGCAGAGGTGATACCTTTGAAGTGTCTGGGACAGGAAGAACCAGGCTTGGATGAGGGGCTGGCAGTAAGGCTGAGGAAGAGAAAGGATGGAGGTGGGAGGAGGGAAGACTCAGCAGTCCATGTGGGTAAGTGTCCATGTGGGAAAGGTGTGCAGCAGCAGAGACCTCAGGAGGAAAGGACTGGGGGCAGGAAACCTAGAGAGAAGGCAGCGTGGTGCCTGGAGAGCCGGGAGTCCAGGTGAATCCGAACCACAGACCACTTCCATCCTGGAAATCTCAGACTCAAGCCAGTGACTAGAAAAGTAAGAGTTGGGGAATCACAGTCCCCACCCTAAAGGAACACCCCAGAGCAATGACCAGGGAGCAACAGGGGATGTCTAGGCAGGGCTCGAGGCTGTCTGGGATTGTCTGGAGAGGCGCCTCAGCACATGCCTGGGCTCCCCGGAGCTTCAATGTCCCAGTGCTGAGAACACTGCCCAGCATGGCACCGCGTCAGGGCGAGCATCTCCCCTGCCTTTCTGTGCAGAGAGGAGGCTGCTCGGCAGCACTGTGGAGAGTAGCTGCTGGCACAGAGGTACACAGATGTCTGGGCGAGGGTGGCAGAGTCCAGAGTGAGGGGGAACTCCTCTTTTTTTGACCTAGAGACACTGTACCCATCAGGGACTTCTCCTTTCTCAGTGTTGCCATCCGAATGTGAGAAATGGATCAGCCTCAGCCCCAGTCCTGGATCCTGTCGATACCAGTACATGCTGTTATGGTCCATATCCTGGGCACATGTCAGTGTCACTCGCTGAGCTGTCTTCAGGACCTGGGATTTGGGGGTCTGAGTGATTCCAGTATTTGCTGGACCTGGAGAGAAGGAGAAAAAGTAGATGTTGTAGCCCTAAGTATAGGCTTGAAGTTGGGACCTGGAAATCCCATATGGGACCCTGTGCAGGACATACCTGCCCCCAGGAGACAAAAAGCCACACAGCAGAGGAGACTGATGCCCATGGCAGGGGCCTGGCACAGCAGAGGGGTCTTCTGGGTTCTTGTGTTGGAGAAACAGGAAGGAGGCTCTCAGGGGCATCATTGGGTGTCTCCCTCCCCCTGCCTGGGCCCCAGAGCCTTCCTGTTATGAGTGTCTTGTCCCTTCACAGAAGGTCAGACCCAAGATAATGCACAGGCAAATGGCTTAGAATGGAACACATTTGTCTAAATTGGCACGTCTTACATGTTTTCCTTAACCTTTTAATGAAAGTTTGTAGTTTGTGTATATTGTATTCCTATGCTAATATAATTCCTCCTTAACACACTGGATTTAGTTATCTTAATATTTCTTTTTCCTGATCATAACGACTCTACAGCAATAGGAACTATAGCACTGATGATGAGAAATTGAAAGGTGCGTTGCAGAGGGGCATGAGGGACTTTGTGGTGCTGGACACAGTCTGTCTATTAGTAGGGGTGGAAGTCACAAAGCTATATATGGATATATTGCCCTCAAATCATTGGACTGTTCACTTAAACTCTGTAAAGTTTATTACCTATGACTTATATATCAACAAAAGGATTTTTAAGTGTTTTACTTTATATGCTACATTCTCTAGTTCCTTTTATGAAATGGGTCATGAGACATAGCTATTTCCATTTCTGTGATTGTTGAGTCTTCAATGATAACACAAGGAGGCAGTGTCCCTGTATTTGCCTTTGCATAGAGGGAGTGGCAGAAGAGGCTATCTGAGATCAGCAGAGAGTCAAGATATCTGTATCCCTATTATGTGCTAGGTACTTCATGCTTATGAAGTGTTTATACATCCCTGAAGATGGCGTGACATGTGCACTTGACTGGGCCATTAGTGCCGAGACACAGGGCACTGTAAGCAGCAGCAAGTGTCTGGAACATGCTTGTTATATCCCCAGGGTCTGAGCCAGTCTGGCTGGCAGCTCCACCCTCCTGGTGGCTTCCTGAACACAGGCAGGAATGTTTTTGTACAGAAGGCTGCCGACCACTCAGGGCTGTGCCATGCTGCTGGCACAGAGAAACAGAGCCGAGTCCCCCAGCTCCAAGGAGCTCAGGTTGAGCTCAGAGTGACAGTCATGGAACTGCTTTGCTGAGAAGCAGTTGGGGACATTTCCTTTTTCTCTCTGTTCCCCATCATAATACTGAAAGAGGAACTGGGGGCCCTGGCCCAGGCTCTGTTGGTACCAGAACACAGAGAAGTGTCCAGAGAGAGGGGAGCATCTCAGGGTCCCTCACTGTCCTTTTGCTTTGATCAGATGTTTTGGGGTTTGCATGACTCCAGAATCCATGGGAACTGTGGGTGAAGAGACAGAAGCTCAGGGCAGAGCCCAGGAGGGAGCCTTCTGCTACAGCCTTCCTCAGCTAACATGTATTTTAGGAATGATAAGCACGGATCCCAGTCTGTGCCCAGGGCTCACCTGCTCCCAGGAGACAAAGGGCCACACAGCACAGGAGCCTGAAGCCCACAGCAGTGTCAGAAACCCAAGGTCTCCTAGATTATGCTCTGGAAAGAGCATTTTAAGGTTCTGAAACTCTAGTCTCCCTGAGGGGAGCTTATGTCATGCTCTGACATAACTCTCCCTGCTGGCCACCTGGCCCACTGCAGCCAATGGCAAGACTCAGGCTGCACCCCATGTTCTCCCCTTGCCTTGTAGCACCCCTTAGCTGAAGGTGGGTTAGCTTGCGCACCCTGCTCATGGCCAGTAACTTACACTGTTTCTTCCACAGTGGTTCTGTCCCACCTTGGACTGACACTTTCTCAGTCATCATCCTCACTGCTATAATCCAACCTGACCACATACAACTTAGAAGAAGGAAGCTTTATTTGCCCACAGTTTTTGGAAATTCAGGGTTTAGTCCATGTGAAGTCAGGGTCTGTGGATCTCAAGACATGGCTATGGGAAGCAGAAAGAGGGAGAGAGCAAGGACTCTGCACTCACTTCATGGAGGTTGGAAGCAAGAAGAGCAAGCAAGCAAGGGGATTCAAAGACAAAAGCACAGTCCCTAAAGCCACCCCACTAGAGTCCTACTTTCTCCAACCACACCCTACCTGCCTAGGTTACCACTCAGTAAACCCATTAGAATGGATTTATCCACTGATGAAATGACAAACCTCACAATTTAATTACATCAATTCTGAGCATTAAGGCATGGCTTAATTACATCAGTTCTGAATATTAAGGCTTGAGTTCTTCTGGGGATATTCTATATCTAACCATAATAGACACTGACCTCCTGCCCTTTCTTCCCAGGCCATCCACCTTGTACTGCCCATACAGGAGCAAGAATCCCCCTTCTTTGTGCACACAGAACTCCATGGCAACCCTACTCTATCCTGGACAGTGATTAATCTGTTTTTAAGTCCAAGTATCCAGGGCACACTCAGCAAACTCAAACCACCTCCCTCATCAAGCAGGAGGCCAAGCTCTCCCTCCAGCCCTGCTCTCCTGGGCCTTCTCCCTGCAATCCCAGGGTTCCCTGCAGCACTGTGGAGCCACAGCGCCCCCAAGTGGCCACAGTCTCATGGACTCCCAGCTTCTGAGCTCATGTGCTCAGGATTCACTCAGTTAGGAAGAGAGAACCTCAATTCCTAATCCTCTCTCACAAGAGCCCATTTAACTGCTGTCTCAGCCTGAACAAATTAGGATTGATCATCAGATCTACCTGGAGGAATTCAAAGCCTGTGGTGGCAAAAAGAAATCATGAACCAACATTATTGTTAACAAGAAACAAATGTTACGCCACTGCAATTAGTATGCTAACATAAAAGAGACAGCTGAGAGTAATACCTGCCATGAAAATAAAGTGCGATGACCTCAAGAAGATCCACTCTGGAAACACTGGGTTCCATAGCCTCTCTACATTAACCAGATCCATTTCCTTTTTATTATACATTTAGATTAATATTACCACATTTAGGTAGGAATATTATAAACAAGGGTTCTAGATATCATGCACTTATTTCCAGATTTATAATGAATTGAAACGAACGACTCTATCAGCTAGAATTAAAGCATATCTCATTAGTTTTGACTTTCCTATCACAATCTAAAAGAGCCTGTGGTCTCTGAACAGTGACATGGCACATCATAGTAATTGCCATTAGATAAATGGTGTCTAGCTGGATGAATCTCCACAAGAAAACGCACATGAACACACACACACACAACACACAAACTCACAAACACACACAGTCTTTTTTTTCTTTTTCTTTTTTTCTTTTGTACTGGAGATTGAACTTTTTGCATTCTACCTCTTACCTCCACCCTAGGCTTTTTAATTTTTAATTAATTTATTTATTTTGAAATGGTTTCACTAAGTTTGAAAGCTGGTCTCAAACCTGCAATCCTCTTGTCTCAGCCTCCCAAGTACTGGGGTTTCTAGCATGTGCCACCAAGCCCTTTTAATTGACAATGATGGTGGGTTTCTATTACTGAGTAGTACTAATTTTGTCTCAGTTTTTAGGTTAACTTCTAAGTAGTTTTGATGATGTTTCCTGCTTCACTAAGTCCCTAAACAGGGGTTTGTGGAAAAGTATGGTTGTCAGGTAGAATCCTAAATTACAGAATCAACACTAGTGAATATTACTCTAACATAATGTTCTTTGTTCCAAAAGAACATTGGCAGATTCCAGGTTTTGATAGAGTTAGGGGCCTTCA
This sequence comes from Glis glis, assembly GCA_004027185.1. Classification (NCBI taxonomy): domain Eukaryota; kingdom Metazoa; phylum Chordata; class Mammalia; order Rodentia; family Gliridae; genus Glis; species Glis glis. The sequence continues at coordinate 19,587 of PVJS01001861.1, read as the reverse complement.
CAGGACTGGTCATCAACACTGACTGTGAACACAATTGCTCAGGACAGTGCAGTAGTTGTATGGACAACCAAGGTGACCACAATGACTTCTGAACACCTGTCCAGTAAGAGGAGTCCCAGGAGAAGGGAAAATAGTGACTAATAATGCTGCAGGGCCCCAAATAAATGGAGATTAACTTTCTCATTTTGGAAACATCCAATGTGTAAATTGTACACTTGGTATTTTCTATGAAAGTAAAGCAAGGAGAGCAAGACAGTTCGGTGCTGGGGGATGTCAGAGTCAGAAGGGAGGAGGGAGGCCATTGTGAGCCATTCTAGGCAGATGAGCATTGCCTGCAGGGCCTATGGTGGGGGCAGCAGGAGAAGGGAACCTTCCATGCCCAGGAAAGAGCAAGCGCAGAGACACAGAATGCAAAATGCTGCCAAGTTTTCAGAAACGTTGGGGAGAGCTGTTTGGTTGCACAAAGTCCTTGGAGCTGGGTGCTTAATGGATAAGCACTGTCCCCAGGAACAGAATTTATCTTGGGGAAACTAAAGAGTCTTGTCCATTTATGAACAGGGGTGACATGGACCCCTCTGGTTTTGGAGAAGCATGTGACTTTGCCCTGAGGAGAAGAGTTTGCGCCAGAAGTCAAGAAGGAAGATGATGTATTCAACTCCAGGCTTCTCATATCAGACAACCGGCTCTGTGGCAATGTCCTCAATTGAGAATGTCCACCAGGAGATGCCTGTTGCTACAAGGCTTTGCTCTATATTTTCTGGGTCTTGAGGACTTTGGAATAGGTGAAAAGAGAGCTCAAGTTATATAGCATTTCACTTTAAGTCACCTTGCAACTCCATCTCTGAGGAGACAACTAGCCATAAAGCAGAGAAGCCTGGAGCCCATGGCATGGTGTCGGGAGCTGGGCAGGTACCCCTGCTCAAGGTTCTGGTCTTAGGGGGCTGGAGTTTGGACATCACTTCTCTGATTGGAGGTTGGCTGTGATGTCACTTCTCTGATGTCATGGTGTCTGCAGATTCCCACCTGCCCTGCCTAATTTGCCAGATCCTCAGATCAGCTCTCCAGGACTCTGCCTTGCCCCTTTCAAAGCTGCTCACAGAGCTTTTGGGGCTCTCTGAGCTGGTCTAGGCTGGACTGGGGTCATGCCATGTGTCCCATACTTTACCCCTCAGATTCTCATTAAAGGCAGTTGTTCCTCTGCCTGTGCCTCCCCAGGGCATGTATGCTGTCCCAGTCCAGCACCAAACCTTCATCCTCCATTTCTTTTTCTTTCTGTGTGTGGTATTGAAGAATGAACCCAGGGGCATTCTACCTCTGAGCTACATCCCCAGCACTATATTTTTTTAATTTTTTGAAACAAGGTCTCACTAAGTTGTGGAGGGTCTCACTTTGTTACTGAGGCTGGCCACAAGCCTTCAAGCCTCCTGTTTTAGCCTCTTGGATAACAGGTGTGCCCCGCCACACTCAGCTTCATCCTCCCTTTCAACTCAGTAAAACCTCCCAACTACTGACTGCTAAAGTTCATTGCTCCTTGCTGAGAAAGCACACCTACAAATTCATGTACATGCCATCAAACCTTCTTGTTAATAAAAATATAAAACAAGACTGTTCTCTAACCCTCCATGTCCCTGGCAACACTCTATGTGACTCTTCCTATGGGCATTTGGAGTTCCATGACTCCATAGTGCCCCCTTGTGGTCCATTAAACAGTAACCAAGATTTTGCCTCCGGCGACTAAATGTGAGGATTTTCTCCAAAATCCATTAAGTCCTACTGAAAGTTGACTGGATTTGGAGACAGGGAGTTTTGTGAAGTAATTAATGACAAATGTGCTCATAAAGATGGAGCCCCATTCCAATATGATTAAAGTTCTTTAAAGAGCAGACAGTAGAGCTCTTGTTCTCTGCCATGTGAGGACACAGGGAGAAAGTGTCTGTTTGCATGCCAGGAAGAGAGAAATCCAAGTCCCCACAGCCCAACCAGGCTGCCACCTTGATTTCAGACTTCCAGCTTCCTTAATGTGAGAAATAAATCTGTTCCTTAAGCCACCCATCTTTGGTATTTTGTTAGGTCAGTCAAAATCTTGCAGACTTTCCAGAAATGGTTCATATATTAAAAAAAGTACTTAAATTAGGAACTATTTCACCCTTTTACCAATTATACTATTTTTTCTGAACACATACACACATACACACAGAGAGACAGAGAAATAAAACAGCTCTAACAAATTTGAGATTTACCTTAAGCTCACTTCTTGCTTTTTAAGAGAATAAAATGGGGCATGGAGAAATTTTTTTCTTCCTTTGAGAAAATTTTGATGAAAGGGATAAACAAGAGACTTAGGCTCTGTGGTCCAGAGCCCTGCCTCCAGCAAGATAAAAGAATACAGTGAAGGATCTTGGAATCAGAAGCAAGATGGAGGCCAAATAAGCCTCTTTCTAGTCAGGACTCTGAGGGGAAGCTCCAGGGCTGCAGGGCTGGGACATGGCAGAGTAAACACATCCCACTTTGTATCTTTTGCCCAAGTATTGTTATCAATAACATTCTTTTCATTCCCAATAGTGTCCCACCTTGGTTGATGTTACAATTAGAGTTAGAATTTCCCCTGAAGACCTCATGTTTTAATGTTCAAAATTGAATATTAATCCATTGTGATGAGTTTACTGGGTGTGGGTAACCTAGGATGGTGGGGTATAGCTGGAGAAGGTGGGTCTCCAAGGATGTGGCCTTAGGGACTGTGATTTTGTCTTTGAATCCCCTTGCTTGCTCTCTCTTATTTCCAGCCTTCATAATGTGAGAACAGAGCCCATGTTCTCCCTCTCTCTGATCCCTGCTGTCATGCCCTGATATCCATAGACTCCAGCTCACATGGACTGAACCTAGAATCTCCAATAAACTGTGAGCAAATAAATCTTCCTTCCTTTAAGTTGTGTGGTCAATTATTTAGATTATAGAAGTGAGAATGTTGACAGAGACAGAAATTGGTACTAGACAAGTAAGGTCACTGCTATACCTAAGTCTGACTATGTGTTTTGTGAGTCTTTGGAACTGGTTTGTGAGAGGAATTTGGAAGGGGCAGAATGTGGTTAGAAAGGAGTGTGCTTTTCTCCATATTTTTTCTTTTGTCCTAGTGACCCCATTAACCTTTTCTAAAGGAGTTGGTGACTTTATAGAATGAAGGAGAGTTTCTGTACTGGGTCTGACTGACTCCTGCAACATGAACAACCCTGTGATTGGTTCTTCTTCTCAGACCCATAGGGTCCCTATGGAGCACCATCACACTTTCAATACATTGGGGTGCAGGATCTTTAGTCTATAGAATAAATGAATGGATTAGTAAATGAATACATATATAACAAACATGGTATCTTCACTAGCCTAGTACACCACATCCCATTTATTTTCTAATTGAATTTTGAGATTTATCTGCCTTCGTATAGGAAATCATGAGTTTTCCTTAAGATGCATGTCCTACACCACCCCTTGCCAGTTGTTCAAGAGTCCTGGGGTTGTAGCTCTGAGAAGTTCATGCTGTTTACACTCATGCTGAGATTGGACAGTTGACTCATATCATGATCTTGTTGCCACCGGATGCTCCATGGGCACTTGCTCCTGCCCAGCTCAGATCCTCTTGTTATCTGGGTTCCTGCTGGCCCTCCAGAGTGAGCTGACATTCACATGGGCAGCTCCAGTTCCCAAAGGAGCCTTGCTGTCCTTTGTGCGAGGTCCTGAGGTTCTGCCTCTGTAATCTCCTGTCTCTTAACTTTCCTCCCTTACCTTTCCCCAGGCTCTGGTGTTCAGAACTTCTGGAAAGTTTCCTGTTGAAGATCATTAGTATCTTCATGAAAATCCCGGATCTTCTCTCTAGGAGGCCTGTATCCTCTTAAAGACTGAAGGAATATTTTGATGAATAGGAAGAAGGAAAACTCAGGACATAAAAAGGATGCAAGACAGGTATGTATAGCACACACTTTAATCCCAGTACTTTGGAGTCTGAGACAGGATATTGCAGGTGCAAGGTCAGCCTGTGCAAATTAGGGAGACCCTGTTTCAAAATAAAAAAAATTATAAAGTTAAAAAGGGAGGTACCTCAGATGCCAAACACCCCTGTGATCACTCCCAAGTAGTATAAAAATATAATAAATAAATAAATAAATAAATAAATAAAAATGAAGTGGATGTAGAGGTTCCACATAGTTTCACTGAGTCACTCCTGAGGCACATTTGTCCTATCCTTGGGTCTACAGCCACATTTTCTGGTGCCTGTGAACATTCTTGAACACAATGAATGGCCCCAGATATCCCTATTGCCATTTACTATTCTAGACATTAGAGCTGAGTTTTTACCTCTTCTGGGAGCCCCTCCAGCTCCACCAGCACATCTCTCCCTCCTTTGGCAGGAAGGGCTGCTGGGGAGACAGACGCTGTGGAGTTCGTGCAAGGGCAGGAAGTGTCTCTGCAGGGCTGTGGCTGAGCTGCTAGCACAGAGATACAGGGCTGAGTCCCCCCACTGCACAGGCTGAATCTTCAGAGTGGAGAAGGAACCTTCAGGCATCTCAGCTGAGAATCGATCCTTTAAAAAGTTGGCCTTCTCTGAAGGAACATTGTTGTAGAAATAAATCAGAAACTCCACACCCTTTTCCGGGGTCTGTCTATACCAATAGAGGTAAAGATGATCAGGAATGGGGTTACATCTCAGAACCACATTCTGTCCCATCTTTGTGATACTGCGGCTGGGGGTTTGGTTGACTCCAGGTTCCATGCATCCTATGTGGAGACAGAGGGCAGAAAGACAATGAAATGCAGGTATGGAAATGCCCTTGGGAAAAGACAAGATGAGATTTTCCCCATTTTAAACAAGTCTCACCTGTGCCCAGGAGACCAAAGACCACCCAACAGAGGAGGCTGATGCCCATGGCAGTGTTAGGCAGTCTGAGGCCTCTCCGAGCTGGAGTTCTGGTCTTTAGAAATTTAAGGAGGAGTTCCTATGATGTCACAGTCTGTGCTGCACTTACAGACCCAAGGGCACACTTCAGACAGCAGGTACCTGAGGGCCACCATGGACACAGGTGGCCCAACGATGTGCTGCAGTGTGCAGTCTGTGCTAAATAGTGCTGCCTCAGGGCCCTCTACTAACAGTGATTTCAGGACAGCTAGGACAGGTGCAAGACCTGAAGAGAACAGGAGGACCCCACCTTCCTCCCTAAGGGCCAATGGAAAGTCACACTCCAGAGGCTCTGAGCTGGGTTATTTGAAATGTAGGAAATAAAGAGAGGTAAACAAGCTTGCAAGTGTCAGTGTGGAGGGACAATCCAGTGAGGAGAGAAGACCTAAACCACCAAGCATATTTCAGAGCAAGGGGAGGAGTGCAGGCTGGGTAAGGTCCCAGCTGAATGGGAGGGACAGACAGAGCCAGGCTTGTGGCCTGCAAAGTGCAAGCAAGTATCTGTGCAGAGGTGGGGGAAAATCAAGGATATACAAGCTGGAATGAAGAATAATAGAGGGGGTGAAGACAGACCAATACATTTTTGAAACACATTTCCCACTGTCCTTTGCAGCTGGCTCCAGCCCCTGGGCATTTGCTGCAAATCCCTTCCCTGGTTCCCTAAGCTCAGTGCTGCCTAGCCTGGGTGGAAACAGTGCCCACATAAGGGGCTCCTTGCATCCTGAGAAGAGGAGTCTGAGCAGTGGCAGGATCTGCAGTTTACAGAGCAGGACACCTGGCAGGACCCTGTCTCGCCATGTGGCATTCTGCAGCATGTGACCATGGTGAAACTGGTGTTTGTCTAGAGGACCCTGGAACTCTTAAACCAAACATTGCACTTTGAAGCAGGCTTGTTTTGTTTCAGGACAGGAAGGCAGCAACATTAATGAATCCCAAAGTGTTTCTCTTTTCATCAGTTGACAGAGCACAGTCTCATGCAATTGATAGAATCTCACCATACTGGATATGTGCTTAGCATAGAGTGGCCCCTTGGGTTGAAGTGGCAAGGGGTATTGTGGTTTATGGCTTCTCTGTGGGGTTCTGCAGGCAATGTTCAAAGGAACACTGAGCTGCCCCCACTGCCACAGGTTTGTGCACAGGGATAAGCTGACTCTGTGGGGCTGTGCCTTTGCTGCTGGCACAGAGATAGAGGGCTGAGTCGTCAGGCCGCAGGGCAGTCACATGAAGGAACAAGTGAGAGCCGTTTTGGTATTCAGGGGAGAAGCGACTGGGCACCGTCTCATTTCTGACAAGTGTCTTAAAGTTGTAGAAAAACATGAGCTCAGGGAACCCCTTTGCCTTCTGTTTATACCAGTATATAGCATCATGGCCCAGATGTTGTTCACATTTCAAAGACTTCCTATTCGTTGTTCCCATGACCAGATGTCTTGGTGTCTGGGTAATCCTGGTGTCCACGTGGACTGTGGAGGGAAAGGGACAAGATTCAGACCAAGCCTAGGAGTTAGGTTCTTCCTGTAGCCAAAGGAACAAGCTTGGAGTTCTAGAACAGCCCGTTAGTACCCAAGACTCACCTGCCCCCAGGACACAGAGGACCACACAGCAGAGCTGTCTGCAGCCCATGGCAGAGTCAAGCCCCAGTGTGGCTTCCTCTAGCTGGGGTTCCCTGGTCGAGGGGGCTGGGCTCCAGACTCATGGCCCTGGTTGGTGATTTTGCCTGTGATGTCACTGTCTATGACTTCCTCCATCTTTTGGGTATACTTCTTCCCCTTACACATCCTGATAGCAGATGTATTTGTATTGACCAGGTTGGCATGACTGGGGTGAATACAGAAAGAGCAGAGCCCTCTTTTCTCTCCACAGGGAGATTCCTCTGACAGTTCCTGTTGCTCTTAGCTGCTCTCTTCATTATGTAGATCCCCCTGTATCTCCCCTCTCCAGGACTCCTCTTAGGACACACCATTTCCCCTTCCAGGGATCCCCTCTTTCCTTCATCAGCACTAGAGGACAACACCCTGTAAACATTGCTTCCCTCCTCGCCCTAATCAAATGGCACAGATCTGTGGAGAGAGGGTGATAAGATGACCATGCTTCCATTCTGGATCAGTGTCTCTGGTTGGTGCTTTTGCCTGTGATGTCCCTGTCCATGACTTCCTCCAAATGCATGATGGTGATGCCCATCAGGAGCCAGGCACTGTGTAGGGCACAGGGAGGAGCATACAGCGATGAGCCAACCTCTGTCCCTGTAGGTGAGGGTATGGAGCTTGGCTGGGCTTAGAACAAACATCCTGTATATCAGATGCTGGAAGGGACCAACAGAAAGCATCTGCTGCAAGATAAAGTGGAATCAAATTAAAACTGTCTTTAGTGTCTGGTGCACAGTCATTGCTCCCAGCTGATATGAGGATGGGGTCCCCATCGACAGGCCTCTCTCTTTATACCACCGTCCATGTGCCCCACCCCTCCTGCAGCCCCAGCTGCAGATGCTTCCCTAGAGCACAGCACTCCTTCTGGAAAAAGAGGTGCATCTCCAGACCAGTGACCTCTCACCAACCAGTTCTGCATTCCAGACCTGCCCACTTTCCACAAACCCAGCAGCGGGGGTGGGTTTGTAAAGCCAGGAGAGATACAGAAGCAGAAAGCCTCTGAAACAGCAGGGAGAGCAGGCAACAGCACCAGTCACCACACACCCAGGACACTCCACTTTTACACTACAGGATGGCCATATCAGGGTCGTAGCAATGAATAAAACAGGTATGCACTATCCAGCCCCTGTGGAACTCAATATCCAGCTTGCTTTGCTCAACAAATACTCTCTGAGCAAGAGCCTGGGGCTAATATATCAGTAGACATCCACTAGGGAAGGAAAATGTATCTTATATGACCTTTAAGATTGGTGTTTGGTGTCGCCATGTTTAAATCACTTTACATATGTGACATCATATTCCCTAATCTGTAAATTGAGGGAAACCAATGAAATGACCTCCAAAGCCCTGTGCATTTCAAAAATGTGAGATCAACTTAGATTACCTGGGATGACCTACCATGGTCACTTCTAATGTACTCTGGAAACTATGTATGCTTTTTGGCCAGTTAATTATTGGAATATCATCTTTCTTAAAATGTGCATTGATGCTACAGTTTGGTTTGTATTTTATAAGTTTTGAAGAAACAAAAAACACAATGAAGATACAAATAAACACAATCCTAAATGATTTTAAACATCTGCTTATTTTTATCTTATGTGTTTTTGACAAGCTGTAATAATAATTATGATTCTATGGTTAGGGTTGGATATAAGGCTATAAATTGAGGTTATATAAACCTATTTGGGGGGTAGAAGGATAGTTACCTATGATTTAAGTCAAGTATTACTAATTAAGATTTTTAAGCCCTGTATGTGCTGAATCAGAAGGAAAATACAGCATTTTTCTAATGTATAAATTTTATCAAATTATCAATGTGACCCATAAAACAAAAAGTGTAAATTTATATGGATTAGAGTTTAAGTAAATTGGTTTGGATATTTTCCCCTTGAACATGATACATATAGAATTTATATCCAATCTGCAACAGTTGGAGATATCCCATTCTTTGATAAGAACATAAAATCAACCCTGGTTTAAAGACTGGCACTGCTACTATTTAAATTATTATAATAGGCATCAACTTCAGTAAAGAATCACTTTGGCTGTTTCTGGAAGTAACAGATCAAATTAAATAAGAAATTTTTATTGCATTATCACCCCCAATACAATAAATTCCAAGGATTACAAAAAACATATTTAAACTGAAACCTTGAAGAATAATGAAAGTGAAAGGCTTGGTTGCCCTGAGACCAATAGCTGACCTTCCCAAAGCAGAAGGTCGGTGAAATGTAAGTTCAAGTCATCTGAGTGAGGGACATACCTGAACAAGGAAAATGATCTCAGAAACTTCCAAATTTCCAGAAGGAAAGTGAGGCTGAAGGTGTGGCTCAGTGATGAAGAGCCTTTCTAGCATGCATGAAGCCCTGGGTTTGATTCCCAGGACTATAAGTTGGGTGGAGATGAGTGAATACTAGAATGGCCAAGTAAACCAAAATATACATGTTTATATAGAATAGGAATATGATTTACTGCTTGGAGATAAATAGAAAAAATATAACTGATTTCAAGGAAGCTGGGATTTGGGTTTAGAGCATTGAATAGCAGCCCCAACACACACACACACTCTCTCTCTCTCTCTCTCTCTCTCACACACACACACACACACACACACACACACACACACACCACTGGAATATCTGAAAATCTCTTTTCCTGGGACAATTCTTAGGTTGTGTAGGCACCAACTCCAATCCTCCTTCTCTGCCCTCTGTTTTCACCAGAGGAGGCACAGAAGGATGGCTAGGGCTGGTTTCAGGTCAGGCTCTCTAAGACTCTTCTAAAAACTACTGTTGTAGTTTAACGAACACAACCAGTACAAGCTGCACCATACAACCTCCCTCATCCTAAGCAAGCTCAGAGATGTACCCACTGCAAGCCAACCTGCCAGTCAGAACCAAGTTCAAACTCAATTCAGAGAAAAACCCCACTCCACAAGACAGGAAGGAGAGTTGTTCTCCAATTCCTTTGTTCTCAGCCATCATTCAAGACACCTGCAATCCAATATCTTGAATTAGGCTTGAACACAGGGTTCTCCTAACTATCTTCTCCCATAGAGAGCTCTTAGGGCCTCCTCATGACAATGAAGCCACAGTGCCTCCTACTGGCCACTTGCCCAAACAACACAAATGTGATATCTTGCCAGGACCCAGGGGAGCTTTAAGTCATTTAGTACAGGAGATAAGTGATTTTATGACTTGTTGACGTTAGAAAGTTAATAAACAAAATTGATGATCTTATGGCCTAACATGGAGCCACCTGAGAGATAGATACTGGAGTCAGACAAGTAGAGATAAGATCAGTTTTAATATTGCTGAACAACAGGGCTCAGATATGAGACCACATGGGCTGCTTAACACTATCCAGAATTAGAATTTAACCCATTCTCCCTCCCCTCCAAACTGTAAGCTAATCCTGCATGGAAAGGAAGGCTCCCCTCTGATGTTAGTGCATGTAGAGAAAGCGACAATGGATCTTCCTTTCCTCCAGGTAGCCAGGAAGAAAGTGAGAAGATGAAGCAGAATAAACTAAGAAGAGACTAACTTAGAGACTTGTCTACTTCCAATAGAGAGATGGGGTCAGGAATATGAAGATTACAATTGGAGTACTACATTAGGGAAGTCCTCCCAAATGGGGAATGTGCAGCCAGTGGAGGCTGGGTGTAGGAGGGGAAGACAGACAACTACTTATCAGATACTTCCTTAAATTCCACTCATTGCCTCTTGAGTATATTTATAAACCCAGCATAAATGTATCATACCAGTGCAGAAATTCAACTGATTCCATGTTTATTCTCTTCTCTCTGACAAAGTCTGAGCTTTTACTCCCTATTCTATTTCCCATCTTGCCACATGGTGCAGCAGAGCATAAGGAATCATGCAATAAATGTAAGTAACAACATAAAAGCACTTCGATAATAAAATGCCAAAATTAGATGTCCCCATTTAATTAAAATTCTCTTTTAAGTTTATTTAACAAATCTTATGGTTGAAATCAACATTTGCATGTAACACCTCTATGCTCTTTATGTTAAACATCAAAGATCTCACAGACTAAGAATCTGATATAATCCAAAGGAAATTAAAATTCCAAATAACACTTTAAACTTTATACCATTGATTAAACATGAGGGCATATAATGTTTCTGCTGTTATCAAAATATTTCAGTAAAACAGCAGTAAAAAAAAAAGCTATGAAAAACATCAATTAGTTAATGGTCGCCAGAACATCCATTCATGTGCACATTTTTGAAGTTGAAAAAGTCCTGAAAAAAAACCTAAAATCATCATCATCGTCTTTAACAATATCATTATTATTAAAATATTTCCAAAGAAACAGGGGAAAAGTCTTCCAAAAACAAAGAATGGGGGATTTTTTCAATGTAAAGGGAGAGAGGAATCTAGACAGCGAGGTTGTCACCAAGGGTAACATTCAAATCACGCTGAGGGTGACAGCTCAGAGGGAGAGCCTGCTGTTTACTACTGACATATAAGCACCATCTGTATTACTAAGTTTGCTGTGCGTGCTTTGTGATTGCGTAGTTCTAGAGGAGAACAGCCATCTCTAGACTCAGAACCGAGTCTGTATTAAGTGATTTCTTGAGTTGTCACCAAAAAGGCTTCAAATCCCCGAAACATTATTGTTTTTGAACAGCATTTGTAGCCCACATGTTTTAAGAATGAATTCATGTCCTCTGTTACAGGATTTGTAGCCTATGTTTGCTATATTTGCAAGCCTACTTCCTTCCTAGGATGATGAGGAGTGAGGTGAGATCCCTCCAGGGCTGCTGTGAGCTGAGCAGAGAGGGAAGCACGGGGTTTTGTGCACGGCAGGGAAGTGTCCCTGCATTGCTGTGGCTAAGCTGCTGGCACAGAGATACACAGCAGAGTCCCCCAGCTGCACGGGCTGGATCTTCAGAGTGGAGTCTTCCCCTTTAGGCCTCTTTACAGAAAATCGATCCTTAGGCAACTGGGAATCATCCAGAACTTTCTCATTCTGAAAATGAATCAGATGCTCTGGGCCCTGTCCCAGGGTCTGCCTGTACCAGAGAAGGGTATTATGGCCAGAAATAGGATCACACCAAAAATCCACAGCTTGCCTTTTCTGTGCAATCTTATATCTGGGAGATTGGGTGACTCCAGCACCGGTAGTTCCTGTGGGGGAAAAGACAGAGTTTCATAATGGAATGATTTGAATAGTCCCTAGGAGATGCCATGTGGGGATCTCAGTGTCCTGAGGACCCACCTGCTCCCAGGAGACAGAGTACCGCCCAGCAGAGGAGCCTGGTGCCCATGGCAGATTGGGTAGGATGGAGGTTCACCAGGTCTCGTTCTTGTGAGCAGCAGCAGAGGAGGAGGGGCTTCCTTTGTCCCCACAGTGACATCACTGTCTCACAGATGCCCACGGTCTTAGAAACCAGTAGGTATATATACAGTAGAAATAGAGGCTGGTTTAGCAAATCCATGGACTGTGTCTGTGTTCATCCACGGGTTCTCACTCACGGCTCCAGGGCTTGAGCCATCAGATCTCCCTCCAGGCACATCCGCTAACACCCTGCTGGAAGTTTCTACTTGAATGTGACAAAGGCAACTCAAGTTTGTACAATGACTGACCCCTTTCTCTCACCTGTAATTGTCTTAGCAGCATACTAAGCTAGCTGATGCTCTCCAAGTGTGAGGTAATGTCCTGAGCACAGAAGTAGAGGGTTGTGTTCTGATGCCCAGTGCTTCAGTCTGATGCTCAGTGAACTTGGGTAAGTGGTCCAGCTTCATCCTAGCAACATATTAAACCAGCTGACATGCTTTAAGTTAAGGGGCTGAAATGATGTTCTGAGCACAGAGTTAGAAGGCTGTGTTCTGTCTGATGCCCAGTGCCTGGTTTCCTCTCTCCTCACCATGCTTCATGATGCACTGTGTACTGCAGCCTTCCTTAAGGTGCTGCCTGCACTTCCAGGTCACCAATGTAATAGATGCCAGGTCCGATGTGTCCTCTAAGGAAGATGGAGAGCCCTCTTATTTCTGAAATGATTCCTGTAGGTATTGGAACAATAAATGCAAGATCGAGCAGACCTTACATAATCTTGAAATACTTACAACTCTAACATATCTTACAAATAAACTGCAGTTAATAGTATTTAATTATGTTTTCTAATGGGACAACATTGAGTATGAATACATTTCTAATTGCCTGAGTGTGGGGTGAAATGGGTTGAGGGACTGGAGAAGCTCTGAACGTAGGAATGAGATAACAAAACAAGGACCTGTGTGTTTAAAGATATGGAAACCATACAGCCTTGTGATCAACAGTGTTCTACAAAGTTCCTCAAACCTAGAGGACACAGGCCAGTGTTTTCTGGTGAGGAGCTTTTAGTGAAAAATTATCAGAAACATCTGTTTCCCTGGTGTTGTCTCCATCCCTGGGATAGAAAAGCTGCTCATATGAGGTCAACTCTTAGTAAAGTCTCTTGGGCACTGAATTTCCCTGGGCTCCATTGGCAAAAACCTTGCACACATGTTGCTGCTTGTGGTAGCTGAGGTGGTGGGGGCTCTGTGTGAGCCCCCCTGGGAGGAAAAGAGCATAAGGAAGCCTGAGAGTGGATTCCCCTAGATCCTGGCCATTCGTTCTTCCCTGTGATCTGCTGCTGATCACTTACTACTTCCCTGTAATAAACTTAGCCATGAGCACAGCTCTAAGCCATGTGTCATGAATGCCTCTACCAGGTCTTCAAACATGGGAGTCTCGGGACCCCCAAGAGCATGCCACAGGAGACTTTCAAGGACCAGGCTTGGAATGACTTGGATCAGTTTTAATCACCCATTCCCACCATTCAGAGCCTGGTGACGGGGCTCCTGCCCTTCCTACTCTAAGTGAAGTGGGGACCATAAAGGAGCCATGTGTATTCAGTGGTGAGCATGTGTGGCTTCTTGCACACTTGTGTGCCTTCCTTGGGCCCCTTTCATTTTTATGTTTTTTATATATTTTTATTGGTGCATTGTCATTATACATCACAGTGAGGTTCAGAATGATACAAACATACAATGGAATGCATCACTTGGTGTATTTTCTTCTGCATCCCACCCCGCACCTCCTTGTCTGTCTCTGTACATATTAATGAAATTGGTAGTGATACCTTCATATATGAACATCAACATTATTGGAACTGTTCCCATCCTCAATGTTCCTTATCCCCTCCCCATCTCTCTTTCCCAATCCCATTCCACTATTCTACTAGTCTCTCTCCTCATATGTAAAGAGTTTAATTTGATACAATTAAAGTGATAGAAAATTTTAAGGTTTGAGTTCTTTTCTCTTTCTTTCTCTCTCTCTCCTCTTTTATCCGTACTGAAACTCAAACACATTGACCTAAATCCCCTGCCCTGTTTATTTTTTCTTTCCAGACAGGGTTTTGCTAAGTCACCCAGGCTGGCCTCAAAATTGGGATCCTCCTGCCTCAGCCTCTGGAATCAGTGATTTACAGGCATGAGCCACCATGCCTGGCCTTTGTGTTATTTTGTGTCTCACTAACAAACAAAACAAAACAAAAAACTCTGTGAAATGAATGCAAAAAGTATTTCCTTAATTTGTTCTAGTACAGTTAAGGTTTGTTTTCACAATTAACAATAAATGTATCTTAAATATATTTTCATGTCAGAAATGACAAAGAGATCTGGGAATTAGAGAGAGGGACATATGTCATTAATACATAAAGAAATAGCTTTTAAAAAATATCCCTGGGGTGAAATCAACATAATACATATGAGGAAGTAACTGAATGTAGATGAGTGAGGCTGGAACAGAGTGGGTCAAGGGGCAGTTGGTGCAGAGTGGGGACAGAGAGACAGGTGTAGGACAAATGACACCGTACCTCCCGGGGATTTTCCCCACAGAATAAAGGCCGTCAGACAGAGACCAGATGAGTGAAGATCTATGACTCTAAGTTGAAGGTCATAGAGGGGTTGAAGTCTAACCATGTGGATTGTGAGTCTTTGGAACTGTTTTGTGAGAGGAAATTGGAAGGGCTAGACAGTAGAGACTGTGCTCAGGAGATTTTGGAAGGCATAGAGGACTCCATAGGAAAATGGAGTAGTGGCCCCAACTGTTAAATTCTGGCAAAGAACTTATCAGCATTTTGCCTGTGTCCTGAAACTTTGTGTGAGGCCGAATGTAAAGATGATGGGCTGATTAATAAACTGGTGAAGAAAATCTCAAAACAACAAAATATCCAAACTGCATTATAGATATTGATGTCCTCATTCAGCAAATTATACATTGAATTTTGGGAGCAGAAAGTAAAGCAGAGAGACTTTATAGATTTGCAGTTTGGCCGGGAAGGCAGGTGTAAGGCTGGGCCCAGAGAGATGAAGAATGTAAGATGGCTGAAAGGAAGGAGGAAGTGGTTGGCATGATGGGGACTGGCCCAGCAATGGGCATGATGGAGGCAGCAGATGGAGCGAAGCCAGGAGCAGCCCAGATGAAGCTGGGGCTCTCGGTGGCCCGGATGGAGAGGGCCAAGTGATGCGATGGAAAAGGCGCAGTGGCAAAGATTAAAGAGGGGGTCATGACCTTTTCTGTTGGTGGTCCATCTCAGGCCCAGATGGATTTGGGGCCAGTGGCTGCTTGGATGGAGCAGGCCCAGGGGCTATGATTAAAAAGGCCCCAGCAGCAATGAGTAAGGAAGGTGTGACTACCTTTTCGGTAGGTGGACCATCTTGGAACCCTGTAATGCTGGCTTTGCTAGAAAAAGGGGCCATCGAAGCTTCCTCACAGATTTCAAAGGAAGGCCTGGGAAGCCAGGAAATGTGTGGCAGGGTCAGAATCCCTGCAAGCAGCCCCAAGTGGGGCAATTTGTGATGCTGTGAGGGCGAAGTCAAGGTTGCAAGAAAAACCCCCGAGATTTAGAAGTGCCAGAAACGTGGAACAACCGCGAGAAAAGGCTACTAACTGTGAGACATGGATCCAGGCTGGAAGTGCCAGTAAGCTTCCCATTGCAATCAACCAGGCCACAGAGGCAGGGCTGTCAAAGATCTTTAGAGGACTCATCTCACCGCCATGTGCCCCAGATTCCAGAAGTGGAGCTGCAGAATCACATGCTTGCCAGATTTCAATAATGTTTTGGTCCTATTCCTTTCTTTCTATGGCCCCATTCTTCCCCCTTGAAATGCAAATGCTTATTGTATATTAGATGCATGTAACTTGCTTTTTATTTTTATTTTTATTTTACGGAGGCTTATAGCAAAGAGTTCACTCTGAGTCCCAGAGGAGACTTTGGACTCTGGGACTTTTCAGTAATGCTGGAATCTTAAGACTGTGGGAACTCTTAGAGATGGACTAAACACATTTTGCATTTTGAACTGGGAATGAGCTCTTCAGGGTCCAGAGGTGGAATGTCCCCTAAAAGAGCTCATTTATTAATATTCAGGGTTGATAGAGTTAAGTCATGAGAGTTGCAATCTCAGCAGGGGATAAATCCATGTAATGGATTTATCTGGGTGGTGGCCTGAGCTGATGGGGTGTGGCTGGAGAAGACTGGTCCCTGGGACTGTGGCCTTGGGGATTATACATGATCCCTCCTCTCCTTGCTGGTTCTCTTGCTTCCTGCCTCCATGATGTGAAAACAAAACCTTGTGTTGTCTCTTTACTTCCCGCCAACATGACCTTGGTCCCTGGCCTCACATGGACTGACCTCAAAATCTCCAAACCATGAGCAAACAAATATTCTTTCCTCTAAGTTGTATGGTCAAGTCGCTTAGATTATAGTTGTGAAAGTACTAACTAATACAGCAACAAAAAGAGCTTACGAGCTCAGGACTTAGATATTTGTGTGGGACACATGGAGCTCCAGAGCTCTGAGGATCATTTCCAAAATACTGTATTATCTACTCATATATGTAGTCATCTAAACAATATGCTAATTTCTTTGGGGAGATAAGCATCTTCCAGGAATGTCACCTTTTCATTTATTTTTAGTTTATTATCAATTAACAAATTTTCTATTATTGAAAATATATTCTTCATCTTGGAACTATGACAAAAGGAAGATTCTCTGCCTTATTATTATATATCGTGGAAGTTGATAATAAGCCATAGTAACCACTTCTCATAACACAACTTCCCACTCCTGCTCAGCTGCTCTTGAAATGCAAGATGGTAACCTGCCTCATATATTTGATCAAACCCAGGGAACATCATGATAGTTTAGGAGAACTTTGATTTGGGAGGCGTAGAGATTTAGGTTCTAGTCTTGGCTTTGACACTTATAAAAATTAAATCCTGGGAATGTCCATAAGCTACAGCTTCCTGCCTATAAAGTGATATATTGAGATCATCGTCATCTACAAAGTAAACACACTGGTGTCTCTCCTTGCGTTAAACACATAATACATGCTCATCCTCTAGCACAGAGTAGGGACTCCTGCCACTTGCCAGGAATTGGAAGGAGCTGGCAGAGATGTGAGAACATCGGTGGCACTGAGGACTGAATGTTCAGGAGCACTCTGGCTGAGCTCAGCAGGGCAGAGAGAGGATCCGCAAAGAACCAGAAGCATCTTGGGGCCTGGCTAAGGCTGTGTGGCAGCCTCACCCCTCTCCCTCTTACATCCTCAGCTGGGACAGGAAGGTTTGGGTACAGAAAGCCACCGACTCTTCAGGGCTGTGCCAAGCTGCTGGCACAGAGGAACAGGGCCGAGTCCCCCAGCTCCAAGGCGCTCAGGTGCAGCTCAGAGTGGTAGTCATCGAACTGCTGAGCTGAGAATCGATCAGGGATGTCTCCTTTTCCACTGTCCATCTTTTCATAATATTGAATGAGGAACTGGGGGCCCTGACCTGGAGTCTGCTGGTACCAGGACACACGTGTGTGTCCAGAGATGGGATTGCATTTCAGCGTGGACTTCCCTCCCTTGGCTTTGATTAGGTGTCTCGGGGACTGGACAACCCCGGCATCCTCTGACCCTGGGGAGGAAAGTGATAATCATGAATACCTAGCACAGAGATGATTTGATACTCCAGCAATGGTAAAGACTGTGGCTCCAGGACTGTCCCCTGTGCTCAGGACTTACCTGCTCCCAGGAGACAAAGTATCACACAGCAGAGGAGCCCAGGGCTCCATAGAGAGTCAGGTAGAACAGCAGTGGGCATCTCCCCTCTCAGGGTGCTGGTTTCTAGGGTGAGAGAGCAGGCGCTGGCCCTTCCCTTCTCTTTGTTTGAAGGGTTTTCTGTGGTGTCAGTGATGTCACTGTTCTGATCTCAGTGTGCTTGTAGATTCTGTAGGTCTCCTGCACCCCTGGGCCTGCTCAGCTGATCCATCATTAGGTGAAGCCTCCTGTGGAGCAGGCTGGCTGTGCTGAGCAGGCAGGGGATGGTGTGGGGTGGACATCCATCCCCACAGCTGACTCTCCTCTGAGATAGGGCTCCTGTCCCTTCTCTCCCCTGCGTGGGGGTCTAGGTTGCCCACCTGGAGCTCCACCACTTTTTCCATCTAATGTAGCCTCCTAGACAGTCCCGAATTCATGTAAGGCTGAAATCCATGGCTCCCCGTCCTGACAATAACCTGAGCATTTTCTATCAGTATATGTGTGGAGACCATGAGTGCCAGCACAACGTCTCCACAAGCCAACACTCGCCCCCTGAACCTCCTCTCCACAAAACTCTGTGGGGGGCTCATTCAATGAACCACAGTGCCCCCTAGTGGCCAGCCATGCAGTCACTAGGATGTAGTTCCCTGGAGGAGGCTGTGAGCTTTCTACAGGAGACATCAGGATCTGCAGGACAGAGCTCAGATGCCTTTGATTTGAGGTTTGCCTGGTGCAATCTCTGCTATTGTGTGTGGAAATGAGAGAGACACAAAACACTCTCCATGCCCACCCCCAAGAATAAAAAAAAGATATAAAAATGTTAAATCTCTACAGTTAGTTTTATAGAAAGAGAAATGCCTGCTAGTTGTTAGATGGCAGATTCCTTTGAGTGGGCAGGACCTGGGTAAAGCACTGTCTTTATATTGTATTATAAAAGAATTTCCACAAATTAATTATAAAGAAGACTAACAATTCTTTGCAAAAAAGAAGCAAAAGAATTGAACAGACTGTTCAAAGAAAGAAGATATAAAAGTAATCAGTTTCCTCTTGTTGGGACAGGTTGATTTCCCCAAATGCTTAAAAGACTTATTGACTAATAGACGTCCACACTCAACCCTTCTGGGAATTTTCTGGGAATAAAAATTTTAAATCTCAGCAGTTAGTGTTATAGAAAGAGAAATGTTTGCTTGCTGTTAGATGCCAGATTCCTTTGAAGTGGGCAGGACCTGGGTAAAGCACTGTCTTTAAACAAAGCAAATTCTCAGAAGGGTTGAGGGTGGACTTCTATTACTCAATAAGTCTTTTAAACTTTTGGGGAAATTAACCAACCTGTCCCAAGAAGAGGAAACTGCTTATTTTTATATCTTTTTTTCTTTGAACAGTCTGTTCAACTCTTTTGCTTCTTTGTTGCATAGAATTGTCAGTTTATTTCATAGAATCAATCGTTGAACTATGAACAGTCCCCCCTTTCATAGTTAAGAAGACATATTCGTATTATACATATTTTACTGCAATTCTTTTAAAAGTTATTATAAAATATTACTTCCAAAATGAAAGAAAAATAAATCATGACAGCCAGTACACTATAGTCTTACAGTCTTACATCATCCTGTAGTAAAAAGTGATAGTGACATATATACACACTGAAGTTGGTGAGTTCCCCCCTCCCTCCCCACTTTCCCCCTTCCCTTTACTAGGCTTTTTTTTGTGTGGTACCGGGGATTGAACCCAGGGGCGTTCTACCTCCGTGCTACACCCCCGGCCCTATTTTTATACTTTATTTTGAAACCGGGTCTCACGAAATTGTGGAGGGCCTCACTAAGTAGAGAGAGAGAGAGAGAGAGAGAGAGCTCAGGCTGGCCGCAAACCTAGATCCTCTGGTCTCCGCCTCCCAAAGTACTGGGATTACAAGCGTGCGCCACCACGCCCG
>PVJS01001860.1:77001-91478 GCA_004027185.1 Glis glis | reverse complement strand
TACCGGGGATTGAACCCAGGGGTGTTCTACCTCCGCGCTACACCCCCGGCCCTATTTTTTATACTTTATTTTGAAACCGGGTTTCACGAAGTTGCGGAGGGCCTCACTAGGGAGAGAGAGAGAGAGAGAGAGAGAGAGCGAGCGAGCTGAGGCTGGCCGCAAACCCAGATCCTCCAGTCTCCGCCTCCCAAAGTACTGGGATTACAAGCGTGCGCCACCACGCCCAGATCCTTTCTATTTTTTGAAACAGTCTCGCTAGGTTGCTGAGAGTTTCGCTATGTTGCTGAGGCTGGCCTCAAACTGTGATCCTCCTGTCTCAGCCTCCCAAGTACTGGGACTATAGGTGTGTGCCACTGTGCCTACTTAATAATACCTATATCTTTCTTTGGCATGGATTAAAACCTTCCAAACAGACCTCCCAGGGTGGTGGCCTGGTGGATTGGAGAGTGGAGGCCTCTGGGAACCTTCCTGGGCCAGGGGGCCTGTTTCCACCCCAGGCAGACCTCTTCCTCTGCTGTGCCAGGAGACATTGTGGCCACAGAACTGTACACGTGCAGAGTTTTATTTTAGGGAGTCTTAATACATCATGAACCTCTTTTCTTGTAACAAAAAAGGTAATACATCAGATGCAGTCAGATTTAGGAAATCATTAGGCACTATAATTAGAAATAAGTAGATTATATTTTTAAAGAGATTAATTTAATCTTCATCACAAGGAACATTTAGAGGAATGTATCCATTCAGTTATGGGGAAAGTGGAAGTCCGGGAGCTTGAGCTGTTTTTCAAATTATCTGGATTTAGAAAATCTACTGCAACATCAACTTTTAATAAAAAGATAATTCCCAACCATCGTGGTCTCTTACTTGGTGTAGGAGTGTGTTAACAACAGCTTGAGCACAGTATAATTCCTAGTGTAAGATCACCTGTTTTTAGCTGGGTGCAGTGATGCATGCTTGTAATCCCAATACTTGGGAGGCTGAGGCAGGAAAATCACGGGTTTCAAGTCAGCCTCAGCAACTTAGCGAGACTCTCAGCAACTTGGTGAGACCCTGTTTAAAAAAAATAATGATAAAAATAAAAAGGGTTGGCATGCAGCTCAGAGGTAGAATGCCCCTGGGTTCAATCCCCAATACCAAAAACAAACAAATAAATAAATAAATAAAAATAAAATCACTTTTTCTTGGTACTGGGGATTGAACCCAGAGTTATTCTAAATCTGAGCCACACCTCCAGCCCTTTTTAAATTTTTTATTTTGAAGCAGGGTCTCATTGAGTTGCTGAGACTGTTCTTGAACCTGTGATCCTCCTGTCTCAGCCTCTCAAGTACACCTGGGATTACAGGTGTATGCCACCTCACCTGGCTAGAAATCACCTGTTTTAAAGGTACAAGTCAATATTGTTAGTAAATTGAGAGCTGTACCACCATCCCCTTGATCTAATTTTTTGAATACTTCTTTTCCTCCCTCCCTCCCTTCTTTCTTTCTTCCCTTCTTTTATTTTGGAGATTGAACCCAGGGGCATCTGCCTCTGGACTACACCCCAAACCCTATTTTATTTTTTATTTTGAAACAGGGTCTCTCTAAGTAGCTGAGGGTCTCACTAAATTGCTGAATCTGGCCTTGAACCTGTGGTCCTCCTATCTCAACCTTCCAAGTACTGGGATTACAGTTGTGTACCACCACACCTGGCCTTTTTTGAACATTTCTGTCACTCCAAAAGACTGCTTATTAATTACAAGAAGTGATATTAGAAAAACTAATTAATCGAATTTTGTATCTGTCTTACCTAAGTTATGTCCTCACCACCAAGTGACCTTTACTGACCCCCCCCCCCAGGCAAGCGGGAGACAGCGGGGACCAAGCTCCTGCAGTCTTATCAGAGGCTGAGGTGAGTGTGCAAAGGGCGGACTGTCCGCCCTCGGGCAGGAGCACAGAGGACACCCTGAAAGAACTCGCAGCTCTCCTGACTCAGAGGCCACTGCCTTGGAATGTAACTCATTTACTTCTTAGTGGTAAAGTACGGGGAAAAGACTGAACCAGAGATGTTTCCAGATTCTCATGAGAAGCCTTCTAGCTATTGCAGTATTTCCTCACTCCACGCTCTGTTTTGTTTCTCAAATCCTCCGGAAAGTGACGTGCAGTATCATTTTTGATCGCACGTTCGATGGCGTTCTAAACCAAGCACTTGCTTTTAGCAGTTCTTCGTATCTTAGCACCTTACCCAGGGCCTGGGACCTTAGCGCTACTTGTGGAGTTGACGCTGGTGACTAAGGGGCCAAGAGACATTAGCTGCTCTGTACAAAGTTCTAGACCCCTAGTGGCCTCGAAGCTGGCAATGATTCACACGCCTGACTATACTGAATCGACGTATTACTGAGAGCTTCCAACAGCTGCTACTTTTTTGGCCCCTGATAAGAACTTAAAGAACTTAAAGTCTTAGAACTTTTCTCTTTTTCTTCCCCCATTTGTCCCTGCTTCTTTTAATGCACGCTTCCAACTCCTCTTGTGGGTGTTTCTACATCCACACATTTTTGGTCCTTCTGCTGGTGGGGTTCACACTGAGAAAACACAGGAGCCCACAGGGGACCCCACAGTGGAGTTCCAGAGCTCCTGGGCTTCCCACAGCACGGCCCTCATTTCCCATGGGCAGATACCAGGAAACGGGGCTCCTCACAGAGGAGCGGGTCCAAGGAGGACTGACAGATCTTTTTGTAAAAAGTGAGGCAGTTAAAAACAAACACAAAACGTGGAGAACCTGAATTACAGAGCAGCGGCGCATCCGTGTATTTGTAAACTGAGTAGCTCACAGAGTTCATGATTTGTTTCTCATTCCTGTGTTTTTTCCTTTGTAGCAAAATTTCCGTGGTTCCTCCTACTCCACCTCCTCTCAGTGAGAACCAGTGCAGCGGCAGCCCTGGCAGGGTAAGAGCGCGTCTGCAGCTGCCTGGGTGGGGATGTGGAGAGGGAGAGGACACAAGGAGGCCTGAGCGCTGGGCCAACAGCCTTGGAGCCAAGGGATCCAACGTGGACTGGAGCGAGTCCCAGAGCGCGACCAAGAACCCAGGTCCCCTGGTGTTGGGAAGGGCTTCTACCCTTCTTGGGTTGGGGGCCATGGACCATCCTCCTTGCCAGCGAGGCCCCTGCTGCCTGCACCCCAAGTCCTCATCTCTTTGCTCTTATCTTGTCTTCATCTCTCGCCCCACCTATGCCCTGTGTCATTGAGTGTGTGGAGTCTAGATAGGCTGGGATGTGTGTAGGGCCTCTGGGGGGGTCCAGAGGTAATACAGGTTTTGGGGGCATATGAGAGTTTTGAGCACCTGTGGAAATGAGTGTATCTTTTGAGTGTTTGCAGGCTCTGATGTAAGGTGGACCGTTTCCATCCAAAGAAATTAGCTATGTGATCCTGAGGGCCTTACTGGGGTTTTCCACCTGACAGGTGGCAATAATTCTATTTGTCTGGCTTGTCTCCCATGGCTATGGTGAGAAATTAAAAAAAAAGTGTCTGTGTGTGTACTTAGAAACCATAAACTAGCACAAAGACATATGGTTTTGATTATCTTCATTATTCTGTAAATTAAGGGAATAATTATATCTATATATATGGGAGAATATGTGTGTCTACTGATGAGAAAGGAAAAAATGTGTACATTCTTTTCCAATTTCAAACTGAGGTTTTGGGGTGAACTTCAAAAATTGGTTCTACTTTCTCCTTGGGATTTTAAATTCTCTAAAGATTTTCTAGCACCTGTGTGCTGGAGACATATTTATCAGATGTCTGGCTGGCTGGATGGATGGGTGGCTGGCTGGCTGGCTGGCTGGCTGGCTGGATGGATGGATGGGTATGTGGATGGATAGATGGTTGGATGGATGGATGGATGCATTTTTGGATGGATGGATGGATGGTTGATGGATGATTGGATGGATAAATGGTTGGATGGATGGATGAATGGGTGGATGATGGATGGTTGGATGGATAGATGGTTGGATGAGTGGATGAATGGATGGTTGGATGGGTGAATGGATGGATGAATGGATGATTGGATAGATGGTTGGATGGATGGCTGGTGAATGGATGGATGGATGGTTGGATGGATAGATGGTTGGATAGATGGATGAATGGATGGTTGAATGGATGGATGGATGGATGGATGGTGGATGGTTGGATGGATAGATGGTTGGATAGATGGATGAATGGATGGTTGAATGGATGGATGGACGGACGGACGGATGGATGGATGGATGGATGGATGGTGGATGGTTAGATGGTTGGATGGATGGATGGATGGATGGATGATTGCGTGGATGGTGGATAGATGAATGTATGAGACTTGGAGAAGGGAGTGATCTTCCTGGTTTTTTTTTTTCTCTCATTCTCTTCTTGCTTCTGCTTTGGGGCAGAACTCCTTGGCTCCAGGCTGGTCACCTTGAGTCTTATGCCACCCTCAGCCCCATGTCACCTTCATTTTGCCTACGTTGATGCCCTTTCTGCATGGAGTCAGGGTGTGGCCATAAAAGAAAGGAGGTTAAGCAAACAGTAATTTACTTGGGTACTATCTTTGAGTCAACAAAATGTCAGTCATCATGTCCAAGAGGTAGTTGTTATCTCGTAAACAACTCATTGATAATGCTCCTTTTAAAATGAGGATATCAAAATATAGAGCAGAAGCCGGGTGTGGTGGCACATGCTTGTAACTCCAGTACTCGGGAGGCTGATACTGGAGGATCTGGGTTCGCAGCTAGCCTCAGCTACTTAGTGAGGCCTCTGCAACTTAGTGAGACCCTGTTTCAAAACAAAGAATAAAAAAATAGGGCTGGGGGTGTAGCTCGGAGGTAGAATGCCCCTGGGTTCAATCGCTGGTATAGAAAAAAAAATAGAGGGGAAAGGTTGAGGACAGAGGATGCCTGCCTCTTGGGAGGCCGAGCTTTCTCCACCTGCAGACACACATGCATGCATCCACCCCCGCGTGCACCTGCAGTGTTTTGAGGCTCACAACCTGGAGACTGCGGAGCAAACACAGCTCATCAAACATAACTTATTCTCTCTCCTATTTCTGTTTTAGGTACAGGAACTTGGTCAGTTAAAAGGATTTAATAAGTCTTTGGAAAACTTGTTTCTGTCTGTTACCACCCACATGAAAAGTAAGTGGACGCCGGAATGTGTTCCTACCACCATGCAAGCTGGCCAGGCAGCCTCAGGTGGGTCTGTCCCTGCACCCAGGGGACAGCCACAGCACATGGCCCTTCATCTCTTCACCCCCAGAGCAGACTTCTGGTTCCTTGTGGGACGAGGAGATGCCACGTCAGTCCATTAGTCTGCCTCAGTTTCCTCCTTTTCATGCCCAAACCTGTCCAGCTCAGCATCATGGACAAAGGGGCTTGACACATTTAGATTCTCCAGAGGACCAAGGAAGAAAACATGAGTTACAGCGGGCGTGGTGGTGCATGCCTGTAATCTTAGTACTTGGGAAGCCGAGACAGGAAGATTGAGGGTTGGAGGCCAGCCTCCCCAACTTAATGAGACCCTACTTCAAAATAAAAAATAAAAAAAGCTGGGGGGATGTAACTCAGAGGTAGAACAACCCTGGGTTCACTCCCCAGTACCCTCCCCCCACACACACAAAATTCAAGTCCTAGAGAATAGACCCTTTCATGCCTCCTGAGATACATAGGGCTGGCCAGGTGTTTAGATGTCCTTAATGGGATCAGGGGTCCTTGTTCATCCATTTCTCTTTCTCTGTCTTCTGTTTGGCTTCTATTCATCACCCCTTTTCTGCAGTCGCATGTGGATGCTCTCTTTGTTGTATGTTGGCTCTGAGACAATCTTACGATTTGATTTTAATTAGACATCTGTATTCCACATGGGCACTGTAAAATTTGTCGCATGGTGGCTATTGAAATCAAAGCCCTGCTCTTCAGATAAGCGCTAACAGTGACTATCTCGTACAACAGTCTGTCCCCTTCTCTTTTAGAGGGGGAAGCAGCTGAATTTCATGGGCCTGTTTGCTATCAGTGCCAGATGTTTAAAAATCGTCCCTCCCACCCCATGGGCTCTCCTACAATACTGCCCCGCTCTGTGCCCATCAGCCTGGCAGGACAGCTCCCCATGCTCTGCACAGCTGGCTCTCTTCCACCTCAGCCTTCTAGTCGGACCTTGCTGCATCTCTCTAGATGTCTGGCTCCTCCTCAAATCCATGTAGCATATGCAAATTCTCCCCCTCCTTGGGCCTTGGCGTTAACCCCAACCCTGAGATCCCTCAAAGAGGTGGACACCCGGTGGCCGCATGCTACCTTCCTGCATGCACATGGCCCTGCATGTGCAGGTGCCCGACGTTACTACACGGCCGGCCCGTTGCCTCACCTGTGCACCTGCTCACACCTCTCAGGCTTGCCAGTTAAACACCCAGTGGACAACAAGAGCTAATCCCTGGGTGGGGTGAGGGCGGGGATTCGCAAGAGCAAAGCAGCATTGCTTCTCAGGTATGGGAACTCGGCTGGAACCCTGTAACCTGTGTCCCAGCCTGCCCTCAGCCCAGGGGTGGGGATAGCAGAAACCCAGCTCGCTGGCTCCCGGCAGCGGCCACATGCCTGAGACCTTTCCTGAGAACTGGCTCCGCACGCTCCGCCTGCCCTTCACCCGTCCCTGCTGCTGGACACGCAGCATCTTGTAGGTGCTGATCTGCATTTCTTCAGGTTTTTCATGATTCTTTGTCTCTTGACCTGTTTTGCTGCCTGTTCCCCTACAAAAGCGGGTGCCTAGGACAGCCCCACTGTGGTGGGAGGAAGTCGGATTGGTGCCTAGGATCCACGGCAAGGGGGTGTGAAGGGCCCCGGGCTCTTCTGAGACCAGTGGCCCAGGATGCTGGAGAGAGATCTTGCCCCTTGGGAGTTGAGGAAACTGACCCAGAATTACAACCTCTGTGCTAATGTCGTCCCAACTAACTAGAAGAAATGAGTTGTCCAGCCCTTTTTATTATCAGTAAATTTCTGGAAGATGGCAGCATGGTACC
The DNA here is from genome assembly GCA_004027185.1 of Glis glis. Taxonomy (NCBI): domain Eukaryota; kingdom Metazoa; phylum Chordata; class Mammalia; order Rodentia; family Gliridae; genus Glis; species Glis glis. The sequence continues at coordinate 84,471 of PVJS01001860.1, read as the reverse complement.
CCCTTAGAAGGGAAAAAGGAAAATGGTTCTTGCTCAACTGTGTTTCTTTCTGTGCCTCTCTTGCCCCCTAATCAGACCAATATGTAAGTCTTCTTGTTAAAATCCAACTGCTCAGGGAAACTCTTCCTCCTCCTTTTATCTTTGAACTAGAAATGGGGCAAATGGGCAGAGACTTTGGGGTGGGCCTCAGCAGACAGCGGGGAGAGGAGGGGGTGTGTCAGGGCATCAGTCTCTCGGGGCCAGCCCGAGAGAGATGCGAAGCTGACGGGGGGGGGGGGTGTCAGACGCCGAACGGCCCGAAAAAAAAAACATACCTCGGACCAGGAGTCAAGTCTAGCAAGATCTCGTTTATTAGAAAGCCACATCTCTCTTTTATAGTAGAGGCAATACAGGAAGTTCGCAATTAGTAGGGTGTGGCACCACGCCCCCCTGTGATCTATCATAGGTAGAGGCGCCTGTCGTCTATGAGCACGGAAGGAGGTAACTACCTATCACAGCCCTCCTGAGGCTAGGTGGGACTACCTGCGGGACCTCCCCCTGAGGAATTCGCCAGTGCCATCTTTGCCATTAATATGCTGAATTACTGCCACGTGGGAGAGGCCCGGTACTCTAGAGCAGGCTTCTGCCAGTCCACCAGGCCCTTTCATGGCACTGGGTAGAGACCCCTGCAGGGGTGACATCTCCTCCTGGGGTTTAGAAACTAGAGCCTCTCATGCCCTGTGCAGCCAGGCGGGGCTCAGCCACAGAGGTGGTCCCGAAGTTGTCAGCCAGAGGCCCTCGAGTGTGCTGGGCCTTTCTAGCTGCTGGGCAGAGAGAAGCCTGAGATCCTGCAGAATGAACGACTTGGGAGTACAGGGGCATGTTGGGACCTCCTCCTCTAGGAAAAGACCTCTAAAGCTCCCTCTGGGCAGTGCAGGCAGGAGACTGCGCACAGAGAGCCAAAGTGGAGGGACTCACGCTGTGAGGACAGGGACAGAGGGCTGGCTGGAGCCGTGCTGACCCTCAGGGTGGCTCCTAGTCACGTGTTGCTCTCCAGCCCCTGAAGTAGAGTCGCAAGACGGGCTGCCAGAGTAAGGTGCGCACCAGATTTTACTTGGTGTTAAAAAAGGAATCTATTTTATGAATAATTTTAATATTGATTACCTGTTTTAATAATATTTTGGATATATATTGTGATAAGTGAAATACACAATAAAAATTCATGTCATCTGTCTCTTTTTACTTGATGTGGCTCATAGAAAGTTTGGAATGATACGTGAGTCGAATCCTGTCCTCAGGAGACAGGAGGGCCGCCATGAAGAGAGTGGCAGGCCCGTGAGCGGGCCTCCTAGGGAAAGGAGGCGCCCGGGGAGGAAGGGTCGTCCTGAAGGCGGACCTTCCGCTTCTGTGCCTGGCTCCTCCTCTCACAGTTTGTTCACCCTTCTTTGAGACCACTATTATGCTATAAAAACAAAGGGACCTTTAAGCCATCTTTTCAGGGCATCTTACTAAAATAGTTGTAAGGACACCTCAAACTGGGCGTGGTGGCGCACGCCTGTAATTCCAGTGCTTGGGAGGCTGAGACAGGAGGATCACAGGTTTGAGGCCAACCTCAGCAACTTAGCAATGTCCTCAGCAACTTAGGAAGACCCTGTTACCAAAAAAAAAAAAAAAAAAAAAAGATGGGGCCTAGGGGTGTAGCTTAGAGGTAGAACACCCCTGGGTTCAATCCCCAGTACCAAAATAAATAAATACACAAACAAATAAAGTTGCAAGGGCATCTCAAATCTTTCCTTTTACTTTTCTTCTAAGAATCATAATAAATGGTATTTAGTCATAAAATCTTTGTCAGGAACCTCTAAAAAGTCAGCTTGTTTGGTAGGCTGTCGTCTTTGGGCCTGGACAAGTGTGTACTTGTATGGATGACCCTGAATGCAGGGGCCCCTGACAGGGGCTCTGCCCATGGAGGGGTGTGGCCAGTGTGACCCCAGGGGACCTTGGAGGAGGGCAGCCCTTCTCCTGTCCTGTGTCCCCGGTGGACAGGCCACCCTTGCCCATCTGTCAACCTGGCCCTCCTGGGCCCCCGGGTCTGTGGGTCGCAGGGAATCTGGGGCGGGGGGGTCGCACCAGGCTGCGTGTTCCCTGCTGTCATCCTTGTATCTGTTTTCTAGAACTCTCCAAGTCCCAGAATGACATGACCTCTGAGAAGCATCTTCTAGCCATGGACCCCAGGCAGTGTGCAAGCCGGACGGAGAGACGGAGCCAGTCAGACACGGCCGTCAACGTCTCCGCCAGGGTACCCGGGCCTGCTGGCCTCCGCACTGCCCCTGCCCCTGCGTGTTGTCTTTTCAGAGCTTCCCAGTCCTTCTCCCTCTGTAGATTTACTTTCCCTTGATAGCAAAACATCAAGCAGTCAGAAAAACACAACCACAAGCTCCTGCATTCGGGAAGGCCTGGCTGAGGGGCGTCAGAATTTAAGATCAAAGCCAGGTGTGGTGGTGTGCACCTGTAGTCCCAGCTACTCGGGAGGCTGAAGCAGGAGGATCAGTTGAGCCCAGGAGTTCAAGGCCAGCTTGGGCAACCTAGGAAGACCCTGTCCCCCCCCCCAAAAAAAAAGGTCCACCTGGAAATCCGGGAATCCGACACTTTCTGTTACTGCTGGGGCCCGTGAGTCCTCTCACTCACAGTTGAGAGGCCTCCTACTTCTGTTCAGGGCTGAAGCCTTGAGTTAAAATCCACCCTGGTCTCTGATGGAAACTGGAAACCGGAAATGCTGAGTATTCATGTGTAAGCGGGCAGGAGGGCGTCTCGCCCCAGGTGTCTGAAGTAAGCAAGCGCCCACCCAAGGAAGGCTTGTAGGAAATAATCTCCCTGCTCACCACCAGGATTAGTGTGCACACGGGAGACAGCCAGTGTTGGGATCGGGACACCTGGGTTCCGGTCCAGCCAAGGTGATGCGCTGGCAGCACCTGTTGTCTGCAGGGATGACAAGGCTGCTCTGCCCAGCTGCACAGGACAGCCGTGGGCTGCAGTCCCCAGACGACTGTCATTTAGGTGAGGGTGCGAGGTTGGCCCATCTGGGTGTCCCTGCTCTGTAGCCATGGGCTCCAGTCCCCAGACGACTGTCATTTAGACGAGGGTGCGAGGTTGGCCCCACTGGGTGTCCCTGCTCTGCAGCCGTGGGCCCCAGTCCCCAGATGGCTGTCATTTAGACGAGGGTGCGAGGCTGGCCCCACTGGGTGTCCCTGCTCTGCAGCCGTGGGCTCCAGTCCCCAGACGACTGTCATTTAGGTGAGGGTGTGAGGTTGGCCCCTCTGGGTGTTCCTTCTCTGCAGCCATGGGCTCCAGTCCCCAGACGACTGTCATTTAGACGAGGGTGCGAGGCTGGCCCCACTGGGTGTCCCTGCTCTGCAGCCATGGGCCCCAGTCCCCAGACGACTGTCATTTAGATGAGGGTGCGAGGCTGGCCCCACTGGGTGTCCCTGCTCTGCAGCCGTGGGCTCCAGTCCCCAGATGGCTGTCATTTAGACGAGGGTGCGAGGTTGGTTCCAGTTGTTCCCCACTGGAACTTGTGCCCATGCTCTCAAGATTTCAAGTCCTGCTCTATTTGGGGCCTCACACCTGAGCCCAGGATGCCCCTCTGTGGAATGCAGATGCCAGCAATACCTGCTGTGCCCCAGCACAGGGTTCTTGTAAGCATCCAGTGAGATACTGTATTGTCTACTTTGCCATCTAAGTCATCTAAATATTCTCTAAATCGCCAGCATTTAGTGTGATGTACCAGACCCTCCTGGAGTGTTACCTGGCCACCTTGTTTTATTTGCATAGCCACTCTAGGAGGTAGGCACTGCAGGTAGGGACACAGAGGCTTACAGAGGTCAAGTCGCATGCTTACAGTTACATAGCAAAATGTGGGAGAGCTGCATTGAACCGACCTAGTCTTGGTTTGGAGGCTGAGCTCTGTGCTCCAAGATTTGCAGCTTCTATATGTGGCTGGTTGGGAGTCACTGCGCTCTTATTGGAATACTGATTCCATATCTGTGGGTCCTGGGTGGGCATGAGCTGCAGAGCCTCAGATGGATTCTGTTGAGCTCCTGGGGCATCAGGGATGCCGATGCTGCTGGTCCTGAGACTGCCCTGTAGGAGTAAGGTGCTTCGAGTATTTGAAACATGTTTAGCAGGCCTTTGAAATTCTAAAGTGCAAACAAGTGTTAGCTCGCATTGGCTTCCCAGGAACCAACTCCTTTTCTGTAAGTGAACAGAGGGAGGAGACAGTTGGTGTCCGTTCACAAAGCACTGTGTTCTGGGCACAGTGGCAGCACCCCCCCTTTTTTAACATACTTTATCATGTTTGGTTCTTACAAAAACACTGAGAAGCATATTCTTACCCCCACGATAATGATCAAGAATCTGAGTTTTAGTGAGAGTCTAACGATCTTGTCTAGCAGCTTTTAGCTAATGAAACATGGAGTCAGGAGCAGAACCTGGGTTTGCATGATTTTAAATTCTAAAATTCTAACCTCTTCATTCTATGCCCCACTGAAGGACAAGCGAGGGCCACTCAGTAAGGAAATTTTGGAAGTATAAACAATACCCTTACTGGGTCCAATGAAGCCACTCGGATGGCAACATTGACTAAGGGTTAGCAACATGCCGGGCACTCTCTTCTGCAGAGATTCCTTTTTGGTGTTAAACCTTTGTAATCTTTAAAACAACCTGTGGCTGGGCACAGTGGTGCACACCTATAATCTCAGTACTTGGGAGGTTGAGACAGGAAGATCGCAGGTTTGAGGGCAGTCTTGGTAACTAAGTGAGTTTAGTTACCAAGCTCATGAAATAGGGCAGCCAGGCATGGTGGCACACACTTGTAATCCCAGTACTTGGGAGGCTGAGACAGGAGGATCACAGGTTTGCCTCCAGCCTCAGCTACTTAGTGAGGCCCTCTGCAACTTAGTGATGCCCTGTTTCAAAATAAAGAATAAAAATTAGGGCTGGGGGTATAGCTTAGAAGTAGAATGCCCCTGGGTTCAATCCCCAGTACCACACACACAAAAAAAAGAAATAGGGCTGGGGTGTAGCTTGGATGTAGAATGCCCCTAGATTCAATCCGCAGTACCACAAAACAGAAACAGCAACCACCCTGTGTAGGTTGACTGTTGCTCAACCTATTAGAGATGAGGACCCTGGGTTAAAGAGATGACAAGGGGCAGGGGCAGGGGCAGGTGGAGCCTGCTCCAGGACCTTGCCCGGGACACCTGCTGGGAGAGGCGCTGCGTGGTTCCATCTGTGGGGTGAAGTGCTGCGCCCACGGGCTTCCCTGTGGCGGGGAGGCTGTGGGCAGAGAGCCTCCCCCCGTAAAGATTCTGTTATGCGGTTGTCCACTTGGTTGCTCTGCTCTTGACAGGATGCACACAACTTTCTGCAGGTCTTCTCTCTTCCACCTTCATTGAGGGTAGGACTGTTTTAAAGGAGCAATTCAGCCAAATGTTTATACTCAGCACTCATGGCCTGATCTATAAATGCTAAATAATGATTGGGTTGAAATATAAGGAGTACATCTTTAAACAGGACATTCATCAGACTGCAATTACACATGCCTTGGCTGGTGAGCTCACAATGATTGCACTCCTTTTCATTAGAACACTTTGGGGCATCTTGCCAATATTAATTATATAACACAGTGCCCCCTGGAGGTAGGGGACCTCATTGCCCGCCTCGCTACCTTGAGGCACAGAGGTAGCAGCTGACTTTCTTATCTTTTGAGTTGAGGTTTTGCTATGTTACCTAGGCTGTTCTCAAACTCTGGGGCCCAAATGGTCTTCCTGCCTCAGCATCCTCAATGCGGGGACTAGAGGCACCGGCCGCTGCACCGCTTAGATGACTTTCTCATAGTGACTCAGGGCTGTTAGCTGAGCGAACAGCTCAGGATCTCTCCCGGGTCACTTCTCAGAGGATTACATCTGAACTGTGTCTGAAAATGCTCCCGCAGAGACCTGTGCTGGACCACCGGGCCAGGATTCATCAAGAGTGGATTCTCCTCACCTCTCCTTGTGTGTGTGACAGTGGGTTTTATTGTACACCTTGTGAGTGTGTGGCTGATCTACATTGGCCAGAAAACCATGCACCTCTTAAACAGGAAGGATCATAGAAAGCTGTTAGGAGAGGCCATCTCTGGGAGGGGCCTGAGGACAGACGTGGAGGAGGAGGACTTTATTCCATTCTATTCTCCTTTGTACCATGTGAAGCTTTTCCCACAGACATCTGACATATAAAGAAACAACCCGCCCCAGCACGTGGCCCTCCCTGCACATCTTCCCTCTCACCGGATGGCGTCCCAAAGGCCGAGCCAGAGAAGAAGGCAGGGGAAGGGGAGCAGCAATGTCATTTCTCCACTGTTACACACCTCAGGTTGAAAGGTGGTGAGCCTTCTATTGGTCCCAGGAGAGGTGGGCCGCTTCCAGCGGGGACCTTCCCTCGCTCAGAGCATGTATCATTGGCCAGGCCAAGCCTCGGTGTTTCCTCCACCAGGGTTGGTAGTTATGCTAAGAGGCGACCCTGAGATGGAATCTTGGTGGTAGCAACAATTGCGCTTCCTTCGTTTATTTCCTACATTCTTAGCTATTGTCAGGGGAAATCCCAAGTGCACATACTGGTTCCAGAGAGTCCCTAATTTAATTAAATGAGATATAACATTTATTGGTCTTTCCCTATATGATGTTAAACATAATACCTCTTTGTAGAGTAGACATCATTCAGGGTAAGCATTTTCCTCTGTGATCTGACCCAAACTAGATAATTACTGAAATGTATTAAAAACCCGAGGGGGACCGATGCCCATCTCTATGCCATTGATGAGCTCCTAGGATTGCAATACCCTTTGATAGGGCACTGAACCTGACGGTGTCACCCAAGACATTCAGAATTTATTAGGGGAAAAGTTAAACACAGAATTTCAACTTGAATTCCTTAGCCAATCAAAATAGTTCTTCAGAATAGTATCTACTTTTCTAATAATCTTGAAATAGTTACATTTGTGTTTGAGCTTTATTAAAGGCTTTCCTGTGCCCTGACCTATTTAGAAACATAGTCTCCCCTGGCCATGGATTTGATGTGCCATGTGATCTCTATTATAAAGATAGTTCTTGTTCCTTTCCAGAACTTTCTGTCATCAATTTTTTTATGATTCAAAACTATGATTCAAGCCAGGCATGGTGGTGCACATCTGTTATCCTAGTACTTGGGAGGCTGAGACAGGAGGATCCAGGTTCGCAGCCAGCCTCAGCTACTTAGTGAGGCCATCCGCAGCTTAGTGAGACCCTGTTTCAAAATAAAAAATAAAAAATAGGGCTGGGGGTGTAGCCCGGAGGTAGAATGCCCCTGGGTTCAATCCCCAGTACTGCAAAAAATAAAAAAATAAAATAAAAAAATAAAAAAGGGCTGGGGATGTAGTGCCAGCACTTTTTTTTTTTTTTTTTGAGGTACCAGGGATCG